>JAUMTS010482150.1:0-13405 GCA_032273385.1 Ophiopholis aculeata | reverse complement strand
TTATATATATGTTGAACAATTGTATTTGTATGATATGAATGCGGAAATAAATCTGAATCTGAATCTGAATCTGAATCCTATAATTGTCCTTATATTGTCAATTATATTTCGAGATAAGACGAGAGTGCTTCATATAGTGCTGTAGGCAGCTACATGAATTTTGAAATTACATATCGGATGCAAATTACAGCAACGACAGTGCGGAATGATGAAAAAATACTGATTTTTTGCAAAGGATGTTTCACCTGTTTTTAAATGCTCCTCTCGGATTCTGTTTAAAAAATACAAGATAAAGAGCTCTATTTAATTTTGGGCGCTAAATATGGCACAATAATTGCAATACACATGTTAGAATAACAACTCGTAGTTTAATGGACGCACCATTTATATATCCAGGGGGAGTAGGAAGTTTTAAGAAGAACCCCCCACCCCCTCCCCATGTAAAAAAACAACAAAACAATGTTCCCTCGATACGTGTAAAAAAAAATTGCCCCTTGGACATTCAAAACATACAAAAATTGATAAACAATGAGAGAAAAAATACATCCAGAAAAATTGCACAAAAAAATCGAGCCTTTTACCCCTAACTTCCTACTCCCTCGGGATATCTAATGGTACGTCCCTAGTGAAAACTCGGATTCAGACTACTAACACACTGCTCAACGTTATAACTACACAAATCCAACTCGCCCAATAATTCTTCTAGAAAGAAAACAAAACAGGTCCCTGGATTCTGTTACATACAAAAAAAATGCCGGATATAGCTCATTTTGGGCGCTAAAACATGGCAACACTTATTTGCCCATGTTAGAATAAAAACCCATAGTCCAATGAAAACTCGGATTCAGACTCCTGACAGCAAGCTTATATTAGCACACGTGTCCAGCTCGCTCAAAGATTCTTCTAAACGAAACAGGTATGTTACCTACCTTTAATATTTTTAATATTTTTTAATATGTATTTAATATATATTTTAATTAACACTGATAAGCTAAGATGCGCCTACAGATTGTCACAGATCTGACCATAAACGCTCTTTATTAATCACTCAAGTGACGATACAAGTACTTAAAGGGGAAAGGTCCGATTTGTCAAAATCTATTTTTCTATTTCATTTGATTGAGCATCACTCAATAGACTATAATTTCAAATTTCAGTTAAATCGGTCAAACCGTTCTGATTTAGGAAGCAGTTTTGTAATTTGCAGTTGCCTATACTTTATTGTGGGAAAGCTGATTATAATGATTATGGTTAACCATAACTGTGCACGTTTTCACGTATATCTCCAAAATGAAACACACTCCAGCTGTGAAATTTCACATGGGTTATGAGAAAAAATGTCTAATCTTTTGGCACCAAAATCTCACAAAGTTTGATTTTTTTTCAAAAGATCGGACTGGGCCCTTTAACTAATTAAATTAAACTTGTTTAATGAGAATTGAGTTTGGGTTAATATCGATCGAATTTCTACTTTTTTTTCAAAAGCGTCTACTTTCTTGACTTACATGTTACTAGCAGTTCAGTACTCACCAGTACATAATAATACATTGTGTTCACCCTATAACTTGACTTTTATTATCTGACCAACTTTGCACAAAAAAAAAAGCTAAAAGAAGCCACCATTCTTAATGTAAGTATACTAGTAGGCCAAGATTGGATTTCACCTCGGGGACAATAATTTTGTACCATTTCCCTCATGAGCAGTAAATATTTGTATTTTATTACGCTGGAAAGGGGTTTCTATCCTGACTCCATTGTGTGAAACTAAATGTAGTCATGTTAGACCATAGACAGTTTATATATAAACTGTCTATGAAACTGTCTATGGTTAGACAAGACCCCGTCAGTGTAGGAAGGGGGTTCCTGTTCCTGGCTCTAACCATGTGCAAACAACTTAAACAAGAGCCCATTATTACACAGGAAAGGGGTTTCTAACTCTACATGTAACATCGATCCTGACTCCATCATGTGCAAACAAACGCCGACATGTTAGACAAGAGCCCATCAATACACAGGAAGGGGGTACCTGTTCCTGGCTCTAACATAATTTTGGTATGACTCTTTAACATCAACTCAACTTAGATAGGAGGCCAGCTGATAATGCAAGTTGGAGGCTAGCTGGATCGATATCGTCAACCGAAACTTCGGAATACTTTTTAAATGAGGTTGAAGTTCAAAACGAGAAGGTTTTTGAGCAAACTATTTTTATCTTCCCAGTATTACTATCTCATAGCGCTGGAGGCTTGGTCTTGTGTCCATTTATTAATACATCACTTAATGGCATTATTTTCATTCTTTTCAGGTTTTTTAATGACAACCTGTTATGACGTGCTTCTTGTTTTCGATGTCTTTCCTGGCTCTCGCTTACTCTGTTAAATAGTGAAAAACGGTTAATAATGCATATACTACGCAAATTAGATTATTTTTTTATGAATAGCACATTCGCTAATCATACATTAAGATTGTACAGTATTTGCTAATATTTATGTTCAGATCCCGGGGTTCAAACTAAATCAACGCTATTGGCTGTTTGTTGGTGTTGTTAATGTGTCTAGCGATGTTTACACCAACAACATTAAAACAAGCAAAATATGTATTTACTATGTGAATGAAATAAACAAAAGCAGTTACCATTTGATCATTTATTGCAATAGATTCCAAGCGATCACACAATTTAACCCAGAAAACAATAGGAAATAAGGCAGCTCTATTTAGCAACAAGTTTAGATTAAGTAGATCAGTCGTAAATGACACATTTCTTTACACAGTAAAAGTATGTGAAATGTGCAACATTACACCGATGGGCTATTTCCCGCTTGTTTTCCGCCCTTGTCAGTTTAAATCGATCAATTCGATCACGGCATCTTACTTTTATATTTGCCTTCTTATAGTGTCTGTCCTCTCTAGAAATTCTTGCAATACATCTCGACTGTGTTTCCAGGCAGTTGCATTTCTAGGTAATCCATACACATCATTTTCCCTTAGGGACCGTTTGATTTTAAAGAAAAGACTTCGTATAGAATGGTATTATCTTATAAGGTGTTGGATAGACAAGAATATATTTGAAGTTTTGATGCTGTCAATGTATATATTCCTTATTGCTACCGATTATTGGAATATCAATTCCATTCTAATCTTATACTGTTGTTGATGTTAGAATTGTTAGATATAACTTACAAATGACGGTGGCATAATGTTTCTTCGTGGAATTATGTAGTACACTGATAGGGAGTAGCGATAAAATGCATATTAATGCTTTCATTAAGAAAAACAATTTCAATTGACCTATTATTACTATATTAGAATTCAACTTACCCTTAAACACTTTAGCATTGCTTGCGTCTTAGGCAACAACATAGCAGGTAACGGCACGAAGTATAGTTATTAACGTCCAAGTAATTAAATAAACTAAGTTTTCTGCAGACTAGAGGTGCGCATTTATATTTCATCGTCATTTTTTAATGGAAGTTTTCAAAAAAGTGGGGTTTTTTTAAAGAGAGCTAACGATGTTGTTATAAAACATTACAGCAGAAAGAAGAAAACCACATTAAAACTCACTGTTTGAAAATGAATATTGTCACCGTAACTAATCAAACCTAGCGACGGAAAATCATGTTTAATAAATTAAATTGCAGTAGCAGAATTTGTAGATGAAGCTGTGACTTGAAATCAAAGGAAGACATCTGGTAGAGATACATACCTTTTTCAATCGTCTTCGATTAGATTTCAACGTCATATCAATTTTGTTAAATCAGAGAAATGTAGAATATGTAGAGCTGTAGATCCAAGTAGATGTGGTTTAGAAGTCGATTTTGAAGTCTTATCTATTTTGTGATGAAAGAGCACACATAAAATATGCATGGTAATGAACCCTTATATGATTACATCATATCATATTGCATCTGATATAACTTTCCGTACTTATGAAAATTGTGCACTAAAATTGTCTATGTAAATGTGTCACATTATTTAATTTGATTAGACAACTGGAAAAAACGAACTTCGAGACTGTAATTATGACGCATTTGAATCTTCACAAAGTGTGTAAGATCGGTAGACTCCATCTTGAGTTGAATGTACAGGCCTGAAGTATCCGGATTTAAACAAAATTAGATTTTAAAATCAGATTGATTAAGGTTTTAGCAAATATTTGAACTGTTTGTATTGCAACAGATTTATGTTGTTTAAAACAAATGATATAAAACATGGGAAACTAATAATGTGACATGTTTGATAACAATGATCAGTTGACAGGAATATGTTTGAAGTGTACAATTCACACTTATTAATGTTTAAAGTAATCATTCCTGTGCATGGATACCTGTTCTGTAGTATGAATACTGCATAAAAATGCCATCGTTTTGATTCTTGAATTTGCATGTTGTGTACCGAAAAGTGCTTTAACCTTGCGTGCCCTAATTTTCCAGACAAAGGTTGTATTCCATTGACCTTTCGCAGGTGGAACAATCATACTTCTATGAAACTTACTTTAAATTTGACTTGATGTGATAAAATCTTAAAAGTATTGAATCGCGGATGATTGCGCAGTCACACTTCAGCAAATCTTATGACAGCAATATCCACTTTGATTTTTGTTTAATTAAAAATCTTATATATAACTATTTCGCTTCATTGCATGCTTTTTAGAGACAAGTGGAATATAGTTTAAAAAACAACAATTTCATTTATTTTTCAGGTGACTAAAATCAAACTGTTTATCTTACTACGAACAACTATGCTTAAGAGATCAACTCAACGAGAAATATATATATGTATTAAACCATCCTTTGGATTTAACTAATCACATCGTTAAGGGCTTAGCCAGTTCTTTTCTACAAAACATGTGTGTGTATGTGTAAAGATCTTTCAGAAAGAGGTCGTCCTAACGGGTTTTTCACAACATTTACATGTTAAATTGGACATATTAAATGAACTATATCAACTTAACTATGTAATTCACATGGCCTCGACACATTTTATTTTGCATGCACGACAGTATTGTCAGGGTCAGGTATTGTTTTAAAAAGACCTAACATCCCTATAAAATTCTTTACATGAAAGAGTTATATCTTTGAGTCCAATTTAAAAACAAAATTGTTTTGCTACATTTTGATCGAGGAACGAGACGTTTTTTTTTTGGGTGTTCAAAACGTATATGCCCATTTTCAAAGCTTCATATCTCCCAAAAAATTTCATTTGTATAGTAACAATGAAATATATTTAGATACATGGGAGTTTGAAAATTATTTTGATACCACACTTAACCCTTTCAGTGATCCAACAGCATAATAACAATGACTAAAATAAATAGTTCCAAAACAATTAATACTACCATCCATTGTTATTCTTTGGACGCCATTTTTACATAGCTGATTAATGTAGAACTGTGTTTTTTTTAGAATTTCTTCACCGATCTTGGAATTATTTAGTTGATAATGCTATTGTAACATTAAAAGGTCAATGTTATTACATGCCTATAAATTCAACGTGGATGGGATGAGCGAAAATTACCAAATTGCACAAGACTACTGAAAAGCAGCTATATGCATACCTGATGTCCAGAAAGTGATCACGTGTGTCATACGACAACACCTTTAAGTCAGTGGTATTTAGGTCGTTGGATCACTAATACGGTTAAGTATCAAAATAATTTCCAAACTCTCCTTTATATAACTATATTTTTATTTTAATATACAAGTGCTCTTTTACGAAATATATAGCTTCACAAATGCACACCTTGTATAACCATTATGGCATCCCTACATAGAAACATTCAATCAAATGAGATATTCTATAAGGCAGTCAAAGAAACCAAAATGCACAATCACAGGACTAAGATATGCAATATGGATCAAATTTCAAATGTGACTATAAAATAATTGGTAAATGCTTAGTGCAAAAGGTAGTTTGTATTTCATGGTTTTCATTTACGCTTTGCTTGGGAATGCGACGTATATTATTATGATATCACAGAAAACGCAATTTAAAACCATCAAAAAAAGAATGTCGTGATAATTTACTTTTCATTCACAGCCACTTTCTTATCATTCTGCACACTTCAGGCACCTAGGACTGGGCCAGAAATCTTTTTTTTTTGGCCAGCTAGTACAGACGTCTTGCAGTGCTATACAAGCATAATAAGCCAACCCAAAATGGAAGCAGTACGCAATGCATACGAGCAATTAATTATAACTAACATATAAAACGAAACCATTAAGAAAGAGCTTGCCTTACTACATATATTAATTGTCGGCGTTATTTGCTTTCTTAAAGCTCAATGCAATCGTTTAAATTACATTTGTTCATGATATACACCCACAAAAATTACCTATGAATCGTGCACTACTTTTTCCCCCATGATCCATGTTCAGTTTCTAGATGTTTAGTTTAATGTTCACCTTTTTTGCAGGTATGAACATCTTATTTACTTTACATTTTATGTTTTGAAAAGATGCATAATAGTATTTGCTCGGATCGTGATTATGTTGTTTAACTCCTACCATTTTCTTTGCAAGTAAAACGCATTCATGAATTTTTAATCTTATTTCTTTAATAAGTTACTAGTCGTGCTGGTTTTGAAAAGCCACTTAAGCATATTCATTTGTGTTTGCTGTATATAATTAATGTGGTACTTAACAAAAAGGAGAAAACGGCAGATGGCTTCTAATTCCTCTTGGTTTATAAATATTGCTGGTAGACATTTGATGATACCCTGTGTTTTAATGGTGTTCATTAAAGTTTTAAAGAAATGTTGAAATTAAACTATTCCTGTTAATACTGACATGGAAGGTTCGGGAGTTTTGAAAACTTATATATAAGTTAGAAGAATTACGTGAGTTGTTCAAGCTGAGAATGTTTCAAAGACAATTATGGATGCACTTACAATATTTCCTATTTGATGATGATTGCTAGCTTCTATATTA
The DNA here is from genome assembly GCA_032273385.1 of Ophiopholis aculeata. Lineage (NCBI taxonomy): Eukaryota > Metazoa > Echinodermata > Ophiuroidea > Amphilepidida > Ophiactidae > Ophiopholis > Ophiopholis aculeata. The sequence goes on along the minus strand of JAUMTS010482150.1, from coordinate 6,482 downwards.
ATGGCAACTCGTGGTTTTTGTCGTCTTTCGCTGAATTTTGTCTTCCAACATTCACATTTGTATTCATTTTATGAGGAACATGGTTATCACATACTACTTTCACCTTCTTTGCATTTTCCTCAGTCTTTATTGATAGCGATATGTACTATAATGTTCAAGAATCACTTTCAGTTAAAAGTTCTGATGCCGAGGGGAGAGATGAAACTGTTGCACTGCTGCACTTAATCGGTTTTCTAACATTACGTGATCTGCACACCTTCTGTCACTTGTCACCAGATAGAATGTGTGCAATTTAATTTTAAAAAGATTAATTTGACAAATTTACAATAGCCTAAAACACAAAACCACAAAATGTGAATAAAAGAACAGTAGCTTTTCTACGTATTACACTTTTAAGTTTCTCAATTATTCTGCACCAAGAACTCACGGTTTGACATATTAACAATTTTGATTTTATCAACAACTTTCATATGCAAAATACATCATTTATTCCGTTAAGAGTCTTTAATTACTTAGACAGCTTTTTAAAAGTGGAATGTATATGTTTATGAGACAGTTTAGTTTGAAATTATGGAATATAACAAATAAAGGTAATCAAATTTTTACAATTACATGGAAACATTTACACCAATGAAACAGGCCTATTAAATTAAAATAAACAATTAAATTTACAATTAAACAACACATCTAAAAGTAAATAAGGTAAAGAATTGTAAATGGGACCACCTTTACCAAGTAAAACTGTAACTGTGCTTCTGACAACTGCTTATAACAACTATGTCATCGGGCAATTTCCCGCTTGTCTTCTGTCTTTGTCGGTTTTAATCGATCATTTTGATTACGGTGTCTTACTCAAAGAATTACCCGCTGCTAGCTTACGTCTTTTCTGGAAAGTTTTGCTATCCATCTCGGCTGTGTTTCCAGGCAAGTGCATTTCTACATAATCCATACTCATCTCTTTGCCTTAGGGACCTGTTTCATGTTAAAGGAAGAATTTGCAAAGAATAATATGGAATTTTAAGATAAGATGATGAATAGGAGAAATCTTTATTCAGCTTAACATGTTGTTAGGAGGAATATTTCGATTTTCGTTACCAATTGTTGAAGTTCAATACCACTGCCTGCAATATAGGATTATTTCTGTTAAACGGTGCCTAAACATAACTTTCTCTAGGCCTATGCCTAGAAACATTCCTTGTAGATATTAGAAACATTTACCTTGTAGATTTGGTAAAGTAAAACTTTCTCCAGTACCAAGCAATCATTATCAATAGGAATATCGGGGAAATGCGTATATCCTTAACTTAGAGGCAAGATTATTGTAATAAAACGGTAATTAGTAGTTTCAGATATCTTCTGAATCTGTTAATTATGAATACAATGCCTTCAGCATCCTGCCTTTGGATAAACAGGTGACTGACTGCAATAGTTCATACATACGGTTATTCTGAAACTGGGTCTGTGCTAAGATAAGCACCACAATTTAGTATCATAGTATTAAGTTGCTCTAGCTTTGATTATTCTATTTGAAGAACTACGTTCAAGGCAGAAGAATATTTAAAAATTGAAAAGAGGTTAACGTAAAACATGGAACTTATGAAGTATTCAAACTACCTTCATATATAACCAAAGGCATACGATATAAGATTCAATATTTTGCAGCTATATAGCAGCTATTGATAAGAGTACAAAATTAAATCTAATGGAAATGGTATCCCTCCTGAACTCGTTTTGGATCAGTTTCACGTTACACGAACTGTGTTTGATGTAGTTGAGACTGGAGATAGTTAAAATAGGTTTGGTTAATGATATGTATCCTATCTTCAGTAGTAGCAAAACTATTCAAAATTTATTTTAATCCAATGTCGTACTTTGTATCAATAAAATGGTAAATCTACTCAATTTAATTGCTGTTTTCTGAAGATATCAACACTAGGAAATGATGTCTATTCTGTACATGTTCTTGACAAAAAAGACCATGTGGTTAAGACTATTGTTGTGTAAGTTAGTACAGGTCATATTTCTTCTTCCAAAGATACTAAATCTTTTCAAATTAATAAATTGGTAATTTTATTTGGTTTTGGTTTATGATGTGTTTCCTATCTTCAGTAGATAGCAAAACTGTTCAAAATTAATTTTATAATTATCCAATGTTTTACTTTTTATCACTAAAATGGTAAGTCTGCTCAAATGAGTTTGCTGTTTTCTGAAGATATCGAAACTGGGAAATTTGGTGTTGATTCTGGACCTTAGTAAATAACCGTTTCCGTAATCAATCTAGGAAGTTACACCTAAATTTAGCTATAAAGCAGTTGAACTTTAAAACATTCCAATATCCTTGAAATTGAAATGCAGATGATAATCTGTTTCTAACTGCCTGTAGGATGATGGTGGAATCTTTCCAATAAAATTCCACCTGTCTGACTGAATCTTTATATAGCAAGGAGGCAAAATTGTGTACAGAGGCATGGTTTGCCACCTTGACATTCAGATAACATAGTGGTATGTTCACATGATAAATTATACTTGAGATTACTTAATCTTGAGTTTATCACTGTTTAGCAAGGAGATAACATTGTGTAAAGAGGCATGGTTTGCCACCTTGACATTCAGACAAGATTGCTGTATGTTCACACATTTACTTACTATTTTGTCTTAATCTTGAGATTAACACATACAGTTACGGTTAAGTATGCTCCCCCCCCCCCAAAAAAAAGAGTACATCCCATTGCTTTTAATCTAAGCTAAAACAGGGGTATTATGTTGGGTAGATAGATGTTTTGCTGACCTTTGTGCACTTGAGTTACTTAGACACAAATTTTAGACCACTATAAAATATAATTTTAGGCAAATTTATCATCTATTGATAAAAAGTAACATATGCTAATATAAAGTAAATTTGAATAATTGTGCTACCTACTGAAGATAGCAAACACACCATAGATCAATTGAAGTAAATTGGTAATCTTTACAATTTAGTAAATGTACACACCTTAGATTTGTCTGACCTATTTACATTACCTATTTAGACAGCTATTTCAGTGGTTTTGCCATCTTCAGAAGATAGTAAAACAATCTAGACACACTTCCATCACTATGATCACTAAACCAATACCAAATTCCCATTTGCCAGCCCTTGTATGAACATGCCTTGCATTTAGAGGAAAGAAAACCCTTTTCTGCTTAAAGCTGAGATAAAAATTGCTACATGTGGGGATACGTTTCCGTTTTTTTTTCTACCCTGAGGCAACAAGGTGAATTGTGATTCAATGATGTGGACTATATGTAGCCAAGTTACATGTGATGATCTATGAAACTAAACTGTTAGATGTTTGGTGAGGTTTCTTACTTTCACAATTCTAGTTAGTCTATATTTTTCATCTAGCTGTAGTTTAGTATAAGCATTTGTTGATTTTAAATTCATTAAAAATATTTTTATTTATGTCCTTATTACATCTTCATATGCATTTAAATTTATGACTTTGATGACTTAAAAAGTCAATACCTATTTTCATGAAAATATCAATCTAGCTATGAAGCTTAAATTATGACCTTGAACATTTAAAAAGCCAATAAATAATGTCTAATGATGACACAAAATAAACAGTACAGGTGATATTTATTCATCACATAGTTGTTGATTGTTGGAAGATTGATTGGTGTATATTCCAGAGGGGCCAAGTGGATGTATTATTATTATTTTTAATTTCTCAACAACTGCAAACGAGATAACATGAGAGTGAACGGAAAGTGCAATATCTATGACGTTACAAAATAAAGGGTTTTTGCCAAGAACATGAGCTGCTCATTATGATGTAAAATTTCTCAAGGAAAAAAAATCAAGTGTGTTCTTTTTCGTTTAAATCTAATGCTCCCATATTATTTACATCGTACAAATCACAGCTTTCTTAAACCATTCTCATCTTATCTAATCACCACGGAAACGGTTGAGACACGAACAGTTATTACGACAGTAAGATGACTCAGATTAATGTCGAAACCAGTGTGTGGGAGTACATTGATTTGCCAGTATTTTTGCTAATAAATATTTTGCGATTTTAAGCATAAGTGACATTTCCATTTAGCATTGAATTTCATGGTTTTTATTATTTAATATTGATAAAATACCAACTGGCATTTCATTCACAATTCGCTAGTTGTTATTTTTTTATAGTTTAATAATAATCGGCAAAAATAAAAACACTGCAAAAATGTCTGCTTTTACAGTAATAAAAAGTAGAGGAGGGAAACAAGCTTTTATAACAGGACTAATGACCTGGTATAGTTTCATTTGAAACCACCCCTATAATGCAAAGTGGACTGACCCACTTTCACAGTTGGACTGCATCATGCTAGTGACAAGCTACTAGTGGGTCGGCAAACAGCGTGTTGATCACCAGTCCAGATAAAACAGATCTGGCTTAACGTTTCTCATGCAATAAATTCCGATTCTAATTCTGATTTAATAGTTGCTTTGATACCACTTCTCCAGTCTCATTACGTTTCCAAGGAAGTTAATCATCAACTTATAAATCAGCGTTTTTGGTGAAATCAAATACTGTGGAAATCTTGCGACATAGTGGTGTCAAAATTTACAATTTTAACAGACTTTGGACAAATACTGTGGACAAAAACTGGAAATCTTATGACATAGTGGTGACAAAATCTACAATTTTGACAGACTTTTGACAAAAACTGTGGAAATCTTGCAACATTATAGTGACAAAATCTAACATTTTACCAGGATGTGGACACTTACTCTGGAAATCTTGCACAACATTATAGTGATACAATGTACAATTTTACCAGGATTTTGACACAAACTGGAAATCTTTCCACATTATAGTGACAAAATCTACAATTTTACCAGACTTTGGAGAAAAACTGTGGAAATCTTGCGACATAAAATCTCAAATTTTGACAGACTTTGGACAAACACTCTTGAAATCTTGCAACATTATAGTGACAAAATCTATAGTTTTGAAAAACTTTTGAATTTTGAAAAACTTTTGAAATCTTGCGACATTATAGTGACCAAATCTAAAAAAATTTCTGGGATTTGGACTTAAACCCTGGAAATCTTGCAACATTATAGTGACACAATCTACAATTTTACCAGACTTTGGAGAAATATCGCTCAGGATTATGTTATATTTTCCCCGTGATTAAATATTGTTTGTAATTATAATGCAATCATGATGCAAGTTTACATGTATACCGATATCTCTCTTTCCAGTCATCAACTTGAGATCGAATTCGAGGATAATCATTGCGTTCGACGGAATCGATCCCAGAGGTTACTTACTAATGTCATAACGTGAGTATGAATTTATTTATTTATTGTTTGTTGTGTTGATTATTATTGTTTTGAACCGTTTAAGATAAGTTATGAGAATCAAAAGGTGTCAACATAGCTAACTTTGTTTATATTCAATCCATGGCTCAGCAGAATTACATCATGACAGTTTATAACTTGTCCGACTGCAAACCTGTTTCAACCTTATCAATTATTATGAATACCAGTCGTAGAAGATTATCCTATAATTTAGAATTACATTAGTTAGTGGTTTTGAATGTAGAGGTTTTAAGATTTTTCAGGATTTCACATCAGCTTTTCAAAATGGATGATTAGGTAAAAAAATAAAATAAAATAAAACAAATATCAAATGTTTACAAAATAACTAAGCAAATCATCAAACATTTAATAATGCATATAAAACAGTCAACCAATCAAAAACAAAAAACATAAATAAGGTACTTTATTGAAAATGCTGTCTTCAGATGATAGCAATATAAATGAGCCCTGATCAGGCTGATAGAAAAGCTTTCTTTAGTAGATAGTTATCTTAATTTTGTTGCAATATTAGCTAAGGAAAATAAGTAATGTATTGATTTTGTAAAGAAAAACACAAAAAAAGAGACAAAAATTAAAAACAAAAAGGCACACAAATATGTAGAGAAACATTTATAAATGTCACTGTGTTAAACAGAAATGTTGCTTGTGCGGGATGATACTGGAATCTGACCCAAATACTAAGGAAGGAGAGATAGGCACTTCAGTCATGATGCAAACCATATTGGTATTTGAGTATGAGTAACTACATGATTATTGACAAATGTATAAATTGGGGTACAAAACTGCTTAAAGAGAGACAGGCAGTTTGATTTGTGTGCCCCATGCTCAAATTACTATTGCTTAGCTTTGTGCCCCTAGACATTTTGACATAATGGTTTGTCGCAATAGTCTAGATGCGCATTTGAAGTTGTCTTGTCCTTTTGACATATTTTGTACCCTGTGCTATATCAGTGTAGAGGCCAATTTAAGTACAATACAATAATGGCATTTATATAGCACCTTTGCCAATGGATACAAAGCAGTGCGCAATAACCAAAAATTCAATAGAATACATAAGAAAAAAGAAAAGAATACATAAAGCAAAAATAGCGAGCCTTAGTGTGTCACTATGGAATAATTTTCACTT
>JAUMTS010481039.1:0-13406 GCA_032273385.1 Ophiopholis aculeata | reverse complement strand
TTGAAATTTTGACAAATCACACAAGCTTAGGTAGAAAATTACTCACGTGTAATTTTCGGGACTCATCCGAGTAAACCCTTCTTCAGCACTGATGTGAGCTGGGTGTAATGACGTTTGCCGCGAAACAAGTCACATGATCACGAGATCGATCGGAGATCAATCCTAGGTCATGTGACGCGATCAGTTACTTGTAGGCTTTAGGTAGTGGGTGGCGTCCAAAATCTCTATTCAAGTCCGGTTTGGAAGCAGCAATATATGCAGCTTCCTTGATACCCCTCTGGAACCAACGGGGGTCAGAGTCTAACATCTTAAATTGTTCCGGATTGAAACTGTGCTTAGCATCTTTGCTATGAGCTTCTACTGATGGGGGATTTCTCTTATGTTCAGCGTCCCTTTTTTAAGGGGACGCTCAGTTTCGCCAATGTATAATGACGAACATTATTGACAGTTATATTGATAAACAGTACCAGTTTTGTTCAATTTATCAGGTTCTTTTAAAACAGAAGGCGGAGCAAAGGAAGTATAAGGGAAGTTGAAATTGCTATTTCCTTTTCCTAAGAACACATGAATAGACGCTTTCAGCGTTAACCTTCAGTTTTGAGCGTCAATCATTTTTGAAAATGGTATAGTATTCATTTTGTTGAAATATTGATAGGTATATGGAATTAGTGTATGATATACAATCATGTTTTGCCTAAATGTAATGATCTTATTTTTTGATTTTAAGATTTCTTCACATAAACAAGTTTTTACCTTGTGGAAAAAAGGGAATTTGACAGCAATTGGTAAAATAGTTATTGTCAAGACTTTCGATTTGTCTAAATTTCTTTATGTATTTAGTTTAATAACTATTCCAATTGTTGTCCAAAGGCAAATTTATTACATTATTTACAAATTCATTTGGAATGGTCCAGATAAGATTAAAAGGGCAGTAGTAATGGCTAATTATGATAAAGGAGGCCTAAAGATGGTGGATTTTTGTTCAAGAATTAAAGCCCAACAGGTAATATGGACAAAGCGTTTCATGAATGATGACATAGTTGCCTGAAAGATAATTTTGTCCCAGTATTTAAAAAGAGTCAGAGGAATGCAGTTTTTATTGAAGTGTACTTTTGATATCAAAAAGTAATTGTCACATTGCACAATGTTATGCTGATATAAAAAATGTAGGGTCTGAAATAGCTGATACTGAACAAGACTCGGTACTCATATTCTAATTAATATGTTTATTATAGGTACTTTCATTAAAATGGTAATATTGTAATTGTCAATGCAATAATATCCTTGCAACACAGTGAAATTTAAAAATGTTAGCACATTGGGTAGATTAGATGCTGATTATTTAAGGTGGTATGGTATTAAACAGGCTATCCCAGCTACATGGAGAGCACAGATCACCACCAAAATATGTATTAATGAAATTGACCATGGACCTGGGCTTGAAATACAAAGAAGTAGAATGTTACTTGAAAATATACATGCTAAAAAAGTGGTATACATTGTTGGTAAATGAAAGTATCATTACCCCGATGTTTTAGTATACAATAGTAAATAATTATAATTTTGATGTGCAAAAGTGTTACGATATATTTTTACCACGGAGAAACTAAAATTGATTACCGGCTTAGATAGATGGCTTCAGTGCAGAATCATTCATCGCATTCTTCCAACGAATCAATGATTCCAATAAATTGGTATAATTGATAGTCTAAATTGCATTTTAGTGTAAGAATCATGTTGATATATTGAAACATTGCATTGTTTATTCTTTAGATGTGTTTAGGTTGATCAGTTTTAGAGAGGCTTTTTAAAACACATTTGAGTTTTATTAGTTAGATATTATTTGGTATTATTGACAACAACAACGAACATTGGGAATTGAAGAACCATCTCCTCCCTATTGCCAAGAGGTATATTTATATTACCAGATGTAAAAGGTCCCCCTTGTCGATCCGATTCTTCAATAATCTTTTAAGAGACACGTTTTGATTGAAGGAAATCATTGCAAGGCAAAACGGAAATTTGTTTTTAAAATTTTAACAAATTTAATGCTGCTGGTAATATTATCTTCTTGTTATGAATGCGATTGCAATTATTGTTTTTGTTTGTCTTGCAATTATTTGTAAATCTCCCTTGTACTGGTTTATGTATTTATCGAGTTCTGGGTTTTTGTGCAGGCCTGAAACCTTTGAGCTTGGAGAGTAGGCCTTGTGAGTAGGAATTTTATTTGAAGTTACTACTGTGCTTGTTGCGTTTGTGCATTTATGTCTCGTAAACAAGAGAAGAGGAAAGTAAAATAAACGGCCAGCGCGGAACATTTGGTTCTGGCAAAAATACAACAACAAAAGTAAGAAAAGTTGAAACAGATATTTCCTCTTCCTGACAAAACACAAATAGAGCATACCTATCATAGTTGAATGATAAAATATTTATTTTGTTGAAATATTGGCAGGTATACGAAATTATTGGATGGAGATATTATCATGCTTTTCCTAAGTATAGCCTGATGCTCGTAATAACATTAAATTGCTTTAAAACGGATGAAAGACAGGTGTTTGACCTTGTGTATGCAGTGTTCAGACATCAGCTACAACTTAAAAGTGATTAACCAGCAAGTAAACATGAAAGTTGAAATAAATCCAGAAAGAGAAAATAACAATTATATATATAAAGAATTAAATCGTACTCCATATAGCGATATAATTTTAAAAGACAAAACTAGTGGTTCAATGTGCATTTTAGATACAAGGATTGTAATATATGATAAATCGTAATGAAATGTTAAATATTCTTAAAATTAAAGAATTATCCATTTACAATATCATTTTTGGCCATGGCTAGGAAAAACATGTCATTCAATTTATCTGCCAAATTTTTGGGAAATGAGAAATTATATTAAATGTCAATGTGTGACATACTTTAGCACTGCCAAAGTCAATGTTATCACCAAATTTTAAAAGACTGTATAAGAATCACAATTGTTCCTTGTTTAAAATAGGTCTTTTAAAGTATACATGTTCTAATTTTTAGATGTTTCTATTTTGATATTATATTAAAATCCCTTTTCTAAAATCGCAATCATAATGTAAGATTAAAGGAAATTTAAATATATATAAAAAAACCCATATATAAATGGAAGGTTAAATCTAAGCATTTTTTCAAATTAACTTTTTATTTACATAGATTTAACTTTCTTTATTCGAAAGCCTGCATTTTAAAACGTTAGGTAATTTAAACAATATTGAGCTTAGTTCATTTCTTAAAATATTGTTATGGTTTGTTTCCCAAGATATTTTAGCAAATCAATGCAAAGCATATTTGAACAGTAGTCTCATATATTTTATGATTTCTCCAAAGAATGGAAATACCAATGGATTTTTCACCAACAGCCCCTTTTCTAATATGGACAAACTAACAAATAAAATAACCCACAAAAACCAAAGAATCATGGACATTTCTCGTCCCCGCCATCACAGATTTTTGAAATGTAAAAATGCAACCTGCACCACGTAAAAAACAAAACAATTGTAATATAATGCTTGTTTTACTGAAACGTAATCGTCTTGTGGACGCCGACTCATAATAAGGTGCAATTTGTACATTGTATTCTGGGTTAAATTAGCAGAAACCATCCCAGGGGCGCGAGCCTATGCTTACCAAAATTGTATAGCTTATCTCCTAATTGCACAGACATACAAACTGCATCTCCCGTGAGATGCCAGAAAAAGGTCACACTGAAACATGCCTTACATATGTTGACTACCTTTTGGAAGTTATATAAACATATTGACGTTCATGTCCAGAAGATTACTAGCAGAGCATTCTGGAGGACAAAGGACTAATGGTTATAAAAACTATTGTCCGAGTTGACCGTTGCCATTTAGTAATGAATTGAAATGCCAATGAGATTGGGTGTAGTTATACTTTATTTTTCAATAGTGCAATTTCACTCGGTCATTGGCACTGTCTAATCCTCTAAATAGTAACTTGTCTTTAAGACATCTACATCAACACTGATATGGTTACAGTTGCATAAAGGACCAGGTGACATATACAATGTCACACATTTAAAACATATTGAATGAAATAAGCTAAAAGTTGTATGAAGTACATAATTTACATTATAATCATGTTTATATTGAAATTTGTCAACTAAAAACAAATTATACTGATTAAAGCATTTGATTTGAATTGGCTAAGAGAGTAGAGCATCTACATAAATATCAGCTGCATTGTTCTAAGCTAAGCTGCTCTTAACATGCAATGCTTTTAAACCTGAACAACAATGAGTTTGTGGAGTATATATAAATTAGGTTAGTGCACTTGAAATTTGAACAAAGATAGTCAGGAACTTTAATCAGCATATTTGAATAACATGATGGCATTTGATTGTTCTATTTTTAATCTCATTTGAGTCACTTGAGACAAGTTAAAGTCAATTTGATCATGACGCTTTATTGCTCTAGGCACAACACTCCAAATAGAATTAGGACGATGATTTCCAACATTTTACTTACTACCAGATTTCAAAACAGGAACAACTTTGGAATTTGTCCATTCTGCTGAAAAAACAGATTTATATACTAAAGAAAGATTACATAAAATTAAGGAAAGTGGTTAACAAATATTATAAAATATTATATCCATAAACACCGTGACTTTTACTGTTGATATGTATGATAATCATGCAGTACTTTGTTTTTGTCATGAAAATTCTATTGAATATTGATATTCTATTTTTATTGGCATGGTGTAGCACTTTTTCATAAATGTCATATCAAAAGGTTTCATAATTCTGACACTTTTAAATATCATGCTGATTAAATAGTTTTTTTAAAAACATGAAATGTCATATTAATAATGCTTCATTTTTCTTTTCTTTCCCTATATTCTGGACATTCCTGTACTCACCTTGATCCTGATAGGTAAGTTATGTTTTAACTCAATTTGATAAATGGACCAAGGATGGATCCCTGGGGTATACCATGTCCCATGCCTGTTTTAAAATGTATGTAACTGAAGGGTACTTGTTGATATGCCCATTAGTTAAAGATACACCAAAGCAATCAGTTTTAACATGCTTAAAAATTTAAAGTTTCATTATTTTAATGTTTTATCTGAAATTATTTGAAATGAACCAGACCAATTTCACCCAAATTAAAAAAAAAGGTAATGTTTCAAATGTTTATATACAAATCTTTGTGTAAACATAAAATGTAGTTCTATTTTGTCAATGTATACCATGTTAAATGAGGATATACTGCTCATAGCAAATGGCTTGATGATAATATTATGAAAGTTAATGTCAGCAAAACAACAATAATGTTATTGGGAACTCCTTTTAAAACATGTCAAACTAACACTGTGGATGTTGTTATGAATGATACCACTGTTGAAACGGTCAAATATAAAACAATCGTTGTATCATGTAATAACATATTTGTTTCTTACTATTGATGATATGATCCATATATAAATATTTTATTTTTTTGGGAAAATATAAAATAAAGGAGAACCATTAGGTGAAAGATTTCAATATATTTTTAAATATGTGCAGTTAGGTTACCCTGCTAAAATATGTTTTAATAAATATATGAAAAGACACACTAGACAATAACAAATTAATAAATTGTAAATTAGTTAAATAAATGCATGCATGCATGCATAAATAAATTACAAATTCAGAAAAAAAACAATAATTGAAGTACTTGTTCCGAAGACTTGTTCGAAGACGAACTGTAAATTATTAAACTCCAAAGAAATAATAAACATATATATTCAAAATATAGACAAATCCGAACCTTTACCAGGTGAATAACAAAACAATTGTTATTTAATGGTTGTTTTACTGAAACGATATCGTCTGGTGGACGCCGACTCATGACAAGTTGCATTTTGTAGATTGCATCCTTGGTTAAATTAGCAAAAAGCATCCCAGGGACGCGAGACTATGCTTACTACTATTGTATAACTTATGACCCACGTGTAAAGACATACATACTGCATCTCCCGTGAGGCGTCCAGAAAAAAGTCACACTAAAACATGCCCTACAATGGGTTGACCACCTTTTGGCCGTTATACAGATTGATGTTAATGTCTTGAAGGTGGTTAGTTGAACATTCTAAAGGACAGAGGACTAATGGATATAAACGCAATTGTCCGGGATGGCCTCTGCCATTTTGGTAACCAATAAAATGTCAAAGAGATTGGATACAGTTAGTAATGATGGGCTACACAATCATGCTTAAACTAGCTCGATGCTCAAACATTTATTATCAAGTTTATAGGGTCTGTTTGGCGGATTGTCCGGCTATGCGTTTCCGCAAAAAGGGCAAACAGAGTTGATATTTGACACGGTGGTAGGAGACAACGGCCCTAGGTTTGTGGTCAGGTCTTCGCAGTAGAGATCAAATGGCTTAGGAATGCTCTATGACTATCACATTTGGTGAGAAGAACATCTGACCCAAACTAATATATTGATGGGGTCAAAGGTCAGACAGGGGTCAAATTGGGGTCAACTAGAGGCCAATTTGCTTAAGAATGGTCTATGACTTCCAAATTTAGTCAGCTCTGACCCAAACGAAGGCATTGCTGATGTCACAGGTCAGGTAGGGATGATCAGGGGTCAACGAGAGACCAATTTGCTTAGGAACACTCTATTACTACCAAATGAAGTCAGAATAACCACTCACCTGAAATGTAATACATCGCTAGTGTTAAATGTCAGTTAGGGGCTGGTCAGGGTCAAATAGATGTCAACACCCAGTGGTAATCCGGGGTCAATTTGCTCAGAAATCGCCTTAACTACTAAATGTGGTAAGAAGAATTAATTATCAGATTGAAATATACTGCAGGGGAAATCCTCCATCCCTGTAATAACTTGTCCATCTTTTCTCTTTACTGTTTGCAACTTGATATTTTGTTTCCTTGTGGTTATATTGATTATTAAATAAACCTCTTTGAACTTTAGCTAGTTGGTGTGCTTTATTTACATGTTCACATATACCTTGAATCCATCGTTGTCTGGCATCCTTTTGTCCTTCTGTAGAGTTCTCTGTTTAGGAAATCAAAGCAGACTGCCGTTGTTAGATTACTCCTGTTAAACTTTTTTCCTTCATCACTTAGTTCAAGCACCATCCAAAGGGCCTACGGTTGACTTTTCCCGAGAAGTTTATAATATATCGTTGTATCCGGATGTCGTGGCTTCCCGTAGATCTTCCATATATGTATTAACATCTCTTAGAAGTGAACCAAACCGGACTATTTCTATTTTATACCTAGAGCGGACGGATATTGCCGACTTTGAGTTTGAAGATATCACATCAGGTTTTTCGTTATCTTTGATACTCAGTCGTAAAGTAAAACATGCTCATATGTGAAAAGCACATTAAAGTCCAAGTTAAGTTTAATCTACTCTCTTATTTTTAAATAATCGCCCTCCCCTATGGATCCGCACCTTGGGCCTATAGCACTAAGTTATAATACATCTACCTTGTAATATATATCCATAATGCGTATTATAATTTTAGTAACAGCTTTCAATTAAACTAATTTATATAGAAAACCAGCAGCAAATAACTTAGAATAAAAATAAACACGTAAATTTATATGTGTTGACAATAATGTTAATTTAACTATACTAATTTAATTAACACACAAGATGTCAAGACAGAAGACAGAGCAAAGAAAGTAAGGAAAGTTAATTGATATTTCTTCTTAAAAACACATGGATAGACGCTTTTAGCGTTTACCGTAAGTTTTGACCGCCAATCATAGAAAAAAAAATGAAACAATACTTAATTTCATTTTGTTAAAACATTGGCAGGTATACGAAATTGTTGTATGATGTATAATCTTGTTTTCCAAAATATAACTCGATACTCATAATTACATTTTTATTAAAACAGACGAAAGTGTTATTGACCTCAGTAAATTCAGTGATCAGAAATCAGCTACAAGGGTGATTAGCCATCAAGTAAGCATGAAACTTGAAATAAAACAAGAAAGAGACAATACTAGTAATAATATATATAAACAATTAAAACGAACCAAATATAGCGACATAACTTAAATTGGAAAAGACTTTTAGTTCCATGTGCAATTTAGATACTAGGATTTAATATACAGTAATAAATCATAAGTGAACTGTAATATATTCTTAACACTGAAAGAGTGCTTTTAGTATATCTACAATTCATATAATGCAACCGATTACCCGTTTAGTATTTTTTCCCCATTTTAGTTGTAAGGCTAATGCACATCAAATAGTGGCTAGGGTTATTGATGTCCTATATTTGCGGGTGCTTAGCCTTTGAATATTGCCCAAGAGGTGTTTTCAATCTTATTTGTCTCACTTTAAATTTATTATGCAACAATCGTGGTAATTACGTTGCTCTATATGAATTATTTGTTTCACCTGCCATTTTATAAAACTCAAAGTACCATTAGTTTTAGCTTAATGTCGGTGATTTTTAGATGACTACTGTCCATTAATGGAGATAAAGACACAGTTTGGCACTCAGAAGCCAGTTTCCGTTTAAAAAAAAACCATATCAGAATTTAATAGTTCTCCGAGGCTTTCAGGTACAACAAAGCTCGTGTACGAGGTACAATGCTCGGAGGGGTTTGAATGTACTGATTGTTTTACCGATGAAATATCGCAGCCACTGAGAAAACGCCCTCAACAACAAAAGCGATCCAGTTACGGTCCAGCAGAGTCGGTAGTTTATGCCCACCGCAAAATGAAACGATTTTGACTTTAGAGAAGCCAACATATTTATCCTTGAGAGTAGGTGGTTCAAACGAGGAGTGAAGGAGGCCAAGGAGACAACAAGATAATATTTATATAGAATTAAAACGTACTACTTATAGCGACGTAACTTAAATTGGTAAAGACCACTTGTTCCATGTACATTTTAAATATCATGATTTTATATACAATAATAAATCGTAGGTGAAATGATATATATTCCTAACATTAAAGGAGCGCATTTAGAATATCTACAACTCATATTATGCACCCAATCTACAATTCATATTCTGGAACCGATTACCGACTTAGTATCATTTTGTTATTTAAGTTGTAAGGCTAATAGGGCCATTGACGTCTTATATTTAGAGGTGCTTCAAATATTGCTCAAGAGTGATTTGTCCAATCATATTTGTCTCACAAATATATATACTAGTATCTAATGCAACAATATCAATTACGAAAATGTTCTGTCATCTAGATAATCACGTTATACAATGAATAATTTGTTGCACCTGTTCTTTTCAAACTCAAATTATTATCAGTATCAGCTTAAAGTGAGTGATCTACTGTACAGATGACCGTTGTCCATTAATGGAGATGAAGACACAGTTATATAATCATATGCCAGGTTCCGTTTTCTATGAAAATAGGCCGAATATAATGATTTCCCAAGGCTTCCAGGAGCAACAATCATATAAGTTCGCGTGAGTGGTACAATGTTCTGAAAGCTCTTTGGATGTACTGATTGTTGTTTCGGTGAAACATCGCAATTACTGAGAAAACGCCTACAACAACAAAAACGCTCCATTTCCGGCCCGACTAGTGCAGCAGAGTCGGCAGTTTATGCCCACCGTAAAGTGGACACGGTTTTGTTTTTGAAGAAGACATCATATTTGACCTAGAGGGCCAGTGGTAGAAAATTGACGTTATATGACGTAATCTCTTGGAAACAACAAGGAATCAGGGTGTACATGTTCACAACTCAGCGGAAAGATGATGGTATCATCCGCAACGTCGGCTGTTCCGACTTTTAAAACTCTGGCTGATATGTCATGATTTATTTTATACAACGTACTCATAACCCAGATGTTGAGGGTATACACCAACATAAACTTATTTATCACTCACGCACCTAGACATTTTTAGCTAGTTCAACTAGCGTCTTTAGTAGATGGTGATGCTGTAAAATCTTCGTATTTACATACATGATGCTCGTCAAGTGTGACGTCATACAGATAAACCAATGAGGTCAAAAATATGTTACGATATTGCTCCGCCCCTTCTTCGGCACAAAAGGCTTTACCAAATTGAATCTAAATCTAGTTTATTGTAGCAATTAGGTTTAGGGGTCTTAGTCCTTATACAGTTATATGGATGGCTTCCAATATCCTACAATAGAATTATTGTGGTTCCCGATCCAGTACATTGACGTTTTCCCCCATCATTCTGATAACCCAAGCCAGTAACCGAGATTCTTAGGAGAAAGGAGGGGGGGGGGGGTAGCGATGAGCAGAATATCCACAGAAATTAACATGTTCGATAAGAAATGAAGCCCAATTTTCGCAATTTAGTTGAGCATCGTTTGTGCATTATGCTCGTGATTTTTGAAATATTGAGGGGGTGCCTAATTACAGGTCTGTGATGACCATGGCTCCTTAGACGACATATTTACAACAGCAGATTATGAACTACCAGCAGTTGATTCATGTTTCTTGAGCCATTTTTAAAGCTTTCTGGAAGATCATGTGCATCTTGAGCCATTTTTAAAGCTTTCTTGAAGATCATGTGCATATTTGCGCTAGTTACAAAACTGAGTATGAAAAACCACATACAATAACGTAAGCTATTATCATTGAGCCCCAAATAGTTGTGTTATTCATTATGATAATTAATGACCCTTGCTCGTATTTTATACTTCCGCTCTTTTCAAAAACACTTTTCACTAATCTCATACAACATAAAGCATATTTAACGGTAATACCCCAACGAAAACTTAGAACAGTCCTAATATAAAATATGTTGATAATATGGCTTGTAAAAAATTTCCTTGTAAGTGTACTTACTGCGTGGGTTATAGACGCTCAAGAATACTTGGCGTAAATGACAACAAGTCAGGCGGTGTAAAAGGCATATGGATACTTGTCAAGTAGTGTACACAATCTGTGGGTAACACTGGGGATGAAGCTGCTATATAATACAAAAGAAATAAATATAATATTAACTAGTATACTAATAAACCCCACAATTTCTGCTATAACTCTTAAAGTACAATGAATATAAAGGTGAATTTGTTGAATGATAATGAGCAAAATACTTCTGAATGAGCCCGGGAAATGAGGCCGATGATCGGCATATCCTGCTTTAATACGCGCTTAATAGCTGCCATATTTGCACGAAATTGGGCACAACAAGTTCATGTTTTTGGGCCAAAATCATGCAAATGTATGTACATTTGCATGATTTTGATAACAATAGCCTTTACCTGAATATATTGTGTGCTTCTTGTGACAATATCGTGAAAATCTCGTGCCAGTCTATATAATAATGTTCGTGTTTAGCTCATTCATCCACAATATCATCTTTGATCGTGGCTGGGAAGAACATATATCATTCAATTTATCTGCAAAATTCTTTGGAAATGAGAAATTATAATACATGTCAATGTCACTGCCTAAAGTTAATGTTATCGCCAAATTTCAAAGACTGTATAAAAATCACAAATTCGCCTTCTTTAAAATACGTCTTTAATATTATAATTTTTCTAACTAGTTAAAATAGAAAAATTACTTTTCAGAAATCGAAATCCGAATGTAGAATACCAAAGAAAATATCAATATATTAATAAAACCAAACATATAATGGGGGGGGGGGGGGGGGGGTTAAATTTAAGCATTTGTCAAATTGAATTTTCATTTCCGTAGATTTAGATTTCATTATTAAAAAAGCCTGCATCTGAAAATGTTAGGTTAGTGGAACAACATTGAGCTCAGTACATTACTTTTAATATTGTAATTGTTCGTTTCCCCAGATATTTGGTATAATGCAATTTAAATTTGAACAGAATTGCATACAATATATGATGTCTCGCAGGAACGGAAATGAAAATGATTTTTTCAACTACAGCCCATTTCTAATTTGTTCAAGAATTTCTGAAACGATTGTGCAAGTAGCTAAGCAAACTTCTCAAGCAAAATAACGAACACCACTCCCGAAAAAACATTAACAAAAAACATGACGTTTCTCGTCCCCGCCATCACTGCCGGGCATCACTGATATTTGGAGATTTGTCAAATATTTTGTCTTCTGATTTTTCTGGCTAAGTTAATTATTGAGTTGAAAAGTGATGATAAGAAGCGCTATAATCACATTTCACACATAATAGCCAAGGAAGGGATAGAGCATTAGGGAAATGACAAAAATAACAAGGCCTTCTCAGAATTTAATATCCGGGGGAGCACATAAATAAATAGTATATTTATGAAAAGTCACGACGAGAAACACTTAAAAATACCCCAATAATCTATTTGGCGTAACAGAAAAATATACGATGGTCAGTCTTGTTAACATCCTTCTAGATTGACAAGAGAAAGTATGCTGGTGCAGTTTTTATATACCGTATATCGTTATTCATTTATTGAAGTGAAATTGACAATAATTATTTGAAGTAATATGTTAAAAATCGTACACAGTGCTTCCTTTATCATGTTAAAGTCAATATTCCAACCCAGAATATTATTGTGTCAGAGGTGAATACTTGGTTCCCTTTTAGTTGGTAACAGAACACTGGTAGTCTGGGAGACCTGGTTAAATACAATTTCACACATCAAAAACGTATTTGTATGAAGTAATTGATTTACAATTTAATCATATCTATAATGAAGTATTTTATTTGATTTGAATTGGTTTTGAGAATAGAGCGTCTAGATGAATATCAGATGCACTTCTCTAACATGCAATTCTCTTATACCTGAACAAATAACAAATGAGTGTGTATGAAGGTTAGTACACTTGAAATATGAACAAAGATGATCAGGAGCTTTATTAGTTAGGTATTTGAATAACATAATGAGAACTTGATTGTTCCATATTTGATCTAATTTGAGTCACTTGAGACAAGTAAGAGTAAATTTGATCATGACGCTTTATTGTTTTAGGCACACCACTCAAAACAGAAATGGGACGATAATTTCCAACATTATACCATGCTTTGATTATACTTACTACCCTGATTTAAAAACAGGAACAACTTTGGAATTTTCCCATTCTGATGGAAAAAAAATATTTATATACTAAATAAAAATGACATAAAATAAAGGAAGTGATTTACAAATAATAGATCCTGCATATGTTATATCCATAAACGATATGCCAAATAACACTTGAATTTTTACTGTTGCATTGTATGATAATCATATATACATTAAATTATTTTTATCATGACCATTCTGATATAATGGGAATAGCAAATGGTTTGATAGTAATGACTTAATGTCAGCAACACAATGATATGTTATTAGGATCTCGTATTAAAAAAGTAACGTTAATAATGTTGATGTTGTTATAAATGATAACATTGATAAACGTTCAAATCTAAAACAGTTGCTTGTGTCTTATATTAACACTCTCTTCTTACCATTGATGTTACAGATATAT
>JAUMTS010479928.1:0-13411 GCA_032273385.1 Ophiopholis aculeata | reverse complement strand
TGTATAGATATCGAGATATATTAATTTAAAGTAGAACAGATGGCGAATCATTAAATTAGGTGTTTGTAACGCAAATATACCCCACCTCACGACACATGACCATAGATGTGATTGTAAAAAAAAAATGTCCAACAACTATTGGTGTGTTTTCGATCAACTGTCCAACAATTAGGGCAAAGACAAGAGCACGTAGCGTTGGTAGAGCAACGGACAACGCGTAGTGAACGAGCTAGCTCACGAGTCACATGCTTCGCTTAATTCTCGCTTAATTGATAATACATTCGATGGTGTGACTAACGAGAATTCTGGGTTATATTCACGCTTTGACTTTGTCGTGAAAAAATGAACCTACTGATGACGTCACCCATTGACATTTTTTCCATTGCAACCAAGACTCTTGGTTGCAATGGAAAAAATGTCAAAAACAGTCTCGGTTGCAATGGAAAAAATGTCAAAAATGTGATTTCATGTCCGAAAATGATGCAAAGGCTTGAAGGTGTTGTCACACAGATTGATTGCACCCAGAATCATCCCGTCATGTCCATTATTAAGTGTCGATTGTCAGAAAAATGATCAGACTTTCGACATGTCGATAAGAAATTTTGGTTATCGACACAAAACGACATAAACAATGCTAGGTTGCAGAATTCGGCATCCAGACTATTTCATTACACGCACAGCTTTCAGACCATTTTTTCACTATGAGCATCGCAAGAATTGCTACATTTAAGCAATTTTCAAGTAAAAATATGACCTATCTTGGAAAATGCAAAAGCACACCTGGGATTTGCTTGAGTATGGCAATAAATGACCAACAGTTGGCCCAAGATCAAACATTTTCCATACGAAAATGCTGCGAAAGTTGTTGCAACTTACTTCCGGGTTTCTGATAGGGATGCTAATGACATCATTTTCATAATTTTGGAGTGCGCTACAGACAGTGATTTTTGTTGACAATGTATCGACATATCGGATGTTTGCCTTCCGACATGTCGATACTCAAAAAGTCTGTCAATCACAGCACTATACCTACCGACCATACTACTGCATTAATCTACTTATGACTGTCTGCAACAACAGCAACTGCACTGGTTACTGAACCAACTGGCATTATTTATCTTTCTTATTCCTATATTCCTATGGCTATGCTAAGACTAATTATATAAATTGCAAAATGAGTGGACTTATTGTCTTACCAAGCATAGAGAGTTTGAACTTCGTTGTAGATATCTGTTATAATTACAATATACATGTAAGCAATGTGGAAATCCAAAAGCTTCAGGACCTATGGATTTTATATATTGCTTTGAAGAACTTGATTTTGCTTTTTTGAGGTTTGTATAGTTGCGAAACAGCATACCATGTGACTGCATTGCTAATTAAATGGTGAGTTGTTGTTTTTTTAAATTGTAATAATTGTAATCATTTATTACTAGGCCTCAAACAAAACATATCAGACCCTTTGATTAGAATGCACATTGCAGTTTTTTGTATACGTATTAAGTGCATGAAGAAAACAATCTGATAAGTTTCACTTACCCCCTGGACTAACCTTTCTGCAGCCATGACATTCCTGTGTCAATTTTAAAACTTAATTTAATTTTATACCAACCTACTCTTAAAACTTAGAACTTTCTCAGGTTAAATATAGGCCTACCGGTAATAGTGAATCACAGAACACATTGGATAATGTTGAATTTTATCCCATTTTTGGAAACACTGATTTTTTCCCTGCCCAAGATAAAAGAAATTTATATTGACTGCTCGTGGGGGAAATGGCAAAGTCCTTGAGATGACTGAAGACCATTGGTGTGTTTCCTGAGACATTCATTTTCAGGTTGAGGGAACATAGGCCCACAGTCTCAAGTCAACGAGGGAAGTTATTTAAAATAGCACAATTATCTACATGTACATGTATGAGGCTATGAGCATTCAATGTAAAATATTCTTGTCATTTCAATTCTTTAAAAAAAATGCATTGTAAAGGCTTGTGAGAAACAACACTGCTGTGTCCACTGGTTTCAAATCCTGTTCAGTGTTCATCCTGTTCCATCCCTTTCCTTTGTTTAGGGGTAAAATCATTGCATCATTACTTTAGGGTTTTTAAAAAAGAAAAATCCTTGTTTAGGGTGTCAAATCACATTTACCGCAATTTGGGTCACTAAGGTTATGACCCAATTTCAGCTTGTCGCACACCATATCTGGTTTGTTATGACCGGTAATAGGCCTAGATACCCGAATATAACTTACCGGGTAAAGTGCTAATACTGATTAGTGTGGATGCGTTGGTGGATCAACGAAAACATTTTAATTGCATCGGACTTATACCTGGTAAAACTTATGACCGGTAATAACTGCATGTGTGAACACAGCTATAGTTTTCAAAATCTGTCCACCCTCAAGGATGATTGTACTGGCAATTCTCTTTGTTTTAGGACTATGGGAAGTATGGATGACCTTGCAATTTCTTTCTCTCTTTTGGTTGCAATTAGTTTTTATTTCCTATTGTACTATGCAGCAGTGTGGATGTATCGTCATTATACTGATTATACTGACTTTCTATCATGTTCTGGTAAGCAATACGGCAGCATAGATTTAATTCAAGACACATGTGAATAAACTGTGATACATTGTATAGCTTTAAAAGCTCTGAGGTTACCCCGAAACAATGATGATACAACGCATAGTTGACGTTTCATCGGTGATCTCTAATTATTGTTTAAACATACTGATGTATCCCGCCTACGCAAACGTATAGGGAAAGTTAAGGATACTTCAGTATGTGGCAAGATTGTTTGTGTGGCATATCATACTGGCTACTTGAACTGTGAACTGTTTGTTATCAGAGGGTTTTATCAACTTCTGCATCTTCCACAAAAACATGCATCTATACTTTATTTGTAAAGATGCTCCAATTGAGCTGAAAGGGGTCACAATATTGGATGAAAGGTAAACTTTATAAAGATGCTCCCATTGTTGTTTAAGAAAAAATGGTGGGCGGCAGGAGCAACGGTCACTTCAGACAGACATGTCAAGTTGTTGTTTTTCATTAAATTGGAGTCCTGAGTAAGGACATGGTGGGAAACCGATAGTTTTTATTTGGTGATTAGGCCAGGTAGTAGAGCAAGTTCTGATTTTTTAGTGTATTTTTCCTTTAACCACTTCAATCAATCATTGAAAAACAAGGAATGTGTGTGATCAACATAAATTTGTTTTATGAATTGTCTCTATGAGCTCCATTCCACAGGTCTACTTTGTTACAACTTCATAAGTGTACAATATGTTATGAGAAAAATGGCTTCACTTTAGTGACAAATTATTGATGATGCACTTTTTTGTTTGGATGTATTTCAGATAAATGGTGGACTGCAAAGACTTGGTGTCACTGCCAATTTGGCTGATTGCCATTTTTTTGCTCATCTATGCTATTATTATTGTTCTTCCTTCTGTTGTGGCATATTTTAGAAGAGCCCTGTGCTGCGCAAATGGCTAATACCACTGCACAATTTTAGTGGTAAATATACACTTTTGTTTGGACATGTTTCAGATGATTGTGGATTGCAAAGACATTGCAACTTCCAATACGCAAGGTTTACAAAATGTATTTAATATCCTGCCATCGACAGGACATTGATTTCTTTAGGGGTATCTATGTTAGTATTTTGAGCAATATATGGATAAAATTTAATATCAGTTACCTAAAAATTAAAAGAAAATTTCACAGTGAAAATTTAAAAAAAAGCTGTATTTTTAGAATTTCACACTTAAAACTCCATGTATACTTTCTACAGATTTTGAGAAAAATTCAATTTTATGTCCAATTTTGACCCAAAATCACTGTTTTGGGGTGACAAAAATTTTGACATGCAAATTTCCTTTGAGGGTTTAAACATGAAAACTATCAAATGATGCCTAATTTCCTATGTAATTTGTTTAACAAGTGTACATTTGTGATATTCAAATCATTAAATGGGATAAATCTATGACTACTTTTTTGCAAGCGGGCTGTAAAGTTGATAGTGCGGGTGACAATTGGTTTGGAAAAATCTGTAATTTTCCCCTAATTTTGAACTAGAAAAAGCCATTACTCCTCAATGGTATAAGCTATAATGATATTTTTTTATGTCTTTTAGTTCAGTATTTAAAGGGGCATTCAGTGATTCTGACAGAATCTGACCCCCATTTTGAATTACATGTATTAGTAGATATCCCCGAGGAAACCTCATTTCCAAAATTTCAGTCAATTTGAGGCTTTGTATTGCCAAGTTATGCGTCAATATACCATCTGTGTTTAAGCCCATAGACTACAGTGTATTATTTTCTCTTGGATCCGAGAAAAAATCAGAAATAGTGCTGTAATTGCAATTTGACATTGTCTATGGATCTCTTCTTTTGCAGATCTTGTTTTTTGTGGGTTTGGAACCAAATTAGATCAAAAATTCGAAAATCTATTTTTTTGACCAGACCCTCCCTGCAGGATCTCTGAGTGCCCCTTTAACTAGCTAAATAGTGATATAAAATTAAATTAAGTTGGGTGTTCAGAATAAAAATAAACTAGCAATATGTTACCCCTACCCCTAAGGTGTGAAAAAAGTCATGGCTTTTGAAGAAAAAAAAAGTCCACATCAAAACTGGGAATTATAGGGGGAAACAAATATAAACTTGTTGTAGCCAAGACCTTCCTCTACAGCAAGTTTATATTTGCTTAGTCCCCAGGGTCTCAGTTTTGATGGACTTATTTTTTTTTTTTCAACAAAATTTGGCTCAAATTTGTGCATTTCGGACAGAAATGTGCCTGCAAGTTGTGTACATTCCTATTGGAAAAAATTTCAAGTTGGTAATTGTGTATTTTTTTTTCATTTCAGATTCAGATTCTACACAAAATTTCACCCTAGAAAATGTATTTTATCAATAAAATCTGTTACTTTTAATTTACACCATTTTGTCCACCAAATGTAAGTCAAAGCTTGAATGCTGCATGTCGCATGTAAACTCACATGCAAAGGGAGGATGTACGCATGTAAACTCACCTATAAGGGAGGATGTACGCATACTCACAAAGGGAGGATGTACACATGTAAACTCACATATAAGGGAGGATGTACGCATACTCACATACAAAGGGAGGATGTACGCATGTAAGCTCACTTGCAAAGGGAGGATGTACGCATGTAAACTCACATACAAAGGGAGGATGTATGCATGTAAACTCACATACAAAGGGAGGATATACCCATGTAAACTCAGGGAGGATGTACGCATGTATACTTATATACAAATTACAAAGATGGTAGTATGATGGCACATATATATGACATGTTTCATGAGAGAGGGGTCCATCAACTACCTTCCTGCCTTCAGTGGCAGACATCATGTAGGGGCCTACCAACCTTCTTTTTTAATGGTTAAATAATCTTTATTTATTTTTATTAATATTTATTTATTTAAACTTGTATTATTTCACAACACATATTTTGTTTTCATGGCAAAATTAAGAGCAATAAGCATTTCAGTTTTGGATGTGTGTTAAATCAGATCTTGGATCAAATGAATTTGCCTACTGACTCGTCCATTCTTTTCCAAGAATGACCCTTACTGGCTCAACTGTCCACTACATCATCAACCTTAAAAGTGCTTGATCTGCATACTTTGCAGTAATGGAAGGTCCATCGGGTGTGCTTCTATTTAGTTGGCGTGAAGAAGCTTGGTTTATTAATGATGCATGTCACTTCTGGATGATTGATACTTACTGTGGACAGTTTGAAAAAATATACTTCCTCTTCACTTTTAATGATGGTGACTTTGAATTTTTGGAATATGTTACCACATATTATGGCTCGGACTGCTCCTCAGTGAGGTTGATTGACTTGATTCCACCTTTGCATTACATGTAGGTATACACAAGATACTGGTGCAGGTGACAAAGAACTCATTTATATTTAGTTCCACAAAATATGATTGACAGTTTTAGCTGACTTGCATGACTGTAATTTGGCCTAATTCACAAGTTTTTCTGCCTGTCGTATCTAGATCTAGAGTATCAACCCCCTGATGTAAGAGGGAACTTAAATTTGTGTAACTCAATGATGATTTCAAGCTGTGGATACTTAGAATATAAGGTCTTTATGATGTCATAACAAGACCTCGATTGCATATCAATTGAGAAATAACTGTAAATATCAATAATGAGAATCAATGCAAAATGCTGTTTAGGGGTTCTAAAAAAGCTTAGGCTACGTGTAGTTTAAGCATGATGGTGCATGATGACAATGACGTTAAGCTTAGGCCTATATAACCTAGGCTAAGGCAATTTTTGTTTTAGTTATAAAAGGCAAATACAAAATGGTTTATTTTGGGAGGGAATTAAGTGAAAATATCTGGTCTCTCAGTGTTGGATGCGTGCAACCACTTCCCTCCGCTTTGCCTCGCTAAGTAGTCGCATGCATTCAACACTCAAGCTAAGCATATTAAAGGACCAGTAATTTTCACTCCTTCCCTCAGTATGTAACATAATTTTACTAGACAATTTTGAGCCATTTATAATGCCAACTATTTAGAGGAGTTGATCAAATGATGTCCCGTAGCAAAATAACTGTGTGCTGCAGATGGCCATCCGATGGTTATCAGTCTATACTATACCAGCCAATAACCATCGGATGGCTATTTCACATGCAAATTAGTTGCCATCCGCTGGCTATCCGTTGGTGAATTCCCGATGGCTTGCTGATGGGTGCATATCCTGAAGGCTTGCTGATAACCAGCCGATAACCATCGGATGGCTATTTCACATGCAAATTAGTTGCCATCCGCTGGCCACCTGCTGGCATAATTCCTGATGGAAAAATACAATTTCACAAACATTGTAAAATTGGCGGCATGGTATGCAAATCATGTGGTGTACATTAATATCGGTGTTTGGATTCGCCTGCTTCGCTTAATTCTCCATGCTGTATTTTGTGAAGCTAAGAATTACCTAAAACAGTTAAAAAAAGATAGGCCTTGTGATACGCAGTGCAGTCAGTAGTCTGTGCCTTCATTAACTATCCAACTCATACCATGTTTAGTAAATTATTGCCCCAGGATTAGTGCCGTTTTGCTACAAGAAGAGCAAAGTTCATCACCGTGATTGAGCATGGCAGATGCACCAGTGGGTGTAATAATTTGTGGCAATCCTCATGAAGCCCATCAGGTAGTAAATGGGTGTAAGCTGCTCAGACTTCGCTACTGGCTATGTGAATATGGGAAGGGCTTTCATTTGTTTTCTTTTTTAGCGAAATAGACTTTGAATTGATGAAATTTTGTGCCCACAGTTTACAATTGACATGTTCTAATCTAATCTAAACTTAGAACTTTCTCAGGTTAAATATAGGCCTATAGTGGTTCGTGAATCACAGAACACATAGGATAATGTTGAATTTTATCCCATTTTTGGAATGACTGATTTTTTCCCTGCCCAAGATAAAAGAAATTTATATTGAGTGCTCATGGGGGAAATGGGCAAAGTCCTTGACAAAATATTTTAATTTTCCTCCCATTTATTTGATCAAATTTCACCACCTTACATGAAATGGTTTCTTGCATCTACCAATTGTTTGTTGAATATTAAGGCAGCATGTCTACTATGCATTTATAGACCTTCATAACCCTAACTCCCAAACGCTTAAAAACTCTTAAAGTCCGAAAACGTCATACAAAAATTTCCCGTTTCCCCTGGGATTCGAACCCCCAACCTCTCGCATCCCGATCCAATGTCCAGCTATGGCAAGCCACCGAGTATGGCCTGCCATGGCAGCACTTTCGTGCCCATCTGTATCCCCCGTCTATGACGTATTTGGACTTAGGCGAATTTCTTGATTTTTGCTTGTTGGATTTTGTTGGACTGAGGAGGGTTAGGGTTAATATGTTTTTCAAACTCTGTTTCAGTGGTATGTGATTTTTAAATGATGGCGAAATCAAAATTTGTCATCTTAAAATTGATTATAATTACCGAAAACCGGAAGTAGTCCTTCTCTAGTAGTGAACACAAAAAGCACCAGATGGCTGTATCCCTTGGCAACGCTGTGCCTGTTATGTCTTGTTTGTACTTAAATGATTGCAGATTGACTTTTTGTGTGGATGTCCAACATTTTGAATTAGGTGTGTTTTTAATTTAAATGATTGCAGATTGACTGGTCCCACAATTAGAACATGTCCCACAAATTTGGTGTGTTTTCAAACAGATGTCCAACAATTGGTGTGTTTTGTAAATGACTGCAAATTGACTTGCAGCGTGCCTGGTCCAACAATGAAAAATTTTCAGTGTGTTTTCACCAACGACGTTATAATAGTAGACTGTGGATTCCGCCATTTTGTTTGTCACCACTGGGGACCAAATAGTGTACCTTTGGGTCAGAGGACGAAAATGCTGGTAAAATTTTGGAATAAGCGTGTTAACTTGCATGAGCGAAAAGCTGCATAAACTAATTCCTTTCGCATAGATGCTTTCGTGCTGTATGATCAGCAATATGCGATGCTTGAGTAATACGTACACTTTCTTCTAATTGATAAACCTTTGTCAATTTTAATGAAATACGCGTGGCCGAGTAAGACCCAAAGATACACTATTTTTGCCCCATGCCATGCAAAACAAGATGGCGGATTTACCATAGCGTATATACTTGCAAATTTTTAGTCTGCAGTCTACTATTGTAAGGTCTTTAATTAGAGAATAAAAGATAGGGATTTTTGTTTGAGGTATCTTATGGACTGATATACAAGATACTTGAAGATAGGTGCTTTGAGTAGTGGATGCCTGCATAACTACGATATCCTTTATTCTCATTCTAAGTCAGTTACACTTTATTCTGGCCGTTTAAGCGTCACGTCTTTGAAGTAAAGTGTGCGTCAACAATGATATAACTCCCCTGTGCCTAAACAGGGATATGGCACGCCTCGCATGACAAAACTATGTCGAGTTTTCCACTCTATATGTCGAGATCTCCCCTCTATTGGGCGAGTTTTCCTGTCTGTTGGTCGAGTTTTCCCCTCTATATATCGAGATCTCCCCTCTATTGGTCGAGTTTTCCAGTCTATAGGTCGAGTTTTCCCTCACTGTATGTCAAGTTCTACTACCTACATGGTGAGAAAAAAATGTTGGCGAGAAAAAAATGTTGGTGAGACAAAAAAAAGTGGGCGAGAAAAAAATGTTGGTGAGAAAAAAAATGTTGGTGAGAAAAAAATGTTGGTGAGAAAAAAAAATTGGCAAGAAAAAAATGTTGGCGAGAAAAAAATGATGGCGATCAATCAATTTTCTTGTTATTTACGCCAAAATATACGTCAAATATAGCTTGGCGTATACAATTTCAAATTTACATTGTGATACGTTAGAAACATTAAAACATATACAATGTGTTGAGAGTTCACCACCTATTCTTACCACTTGTTTATACGGCGGCGTATAGTTTGACATATAAAATGTCAAAAATAAATTGTGTATAGAAATACCTTCTTGACAGTCTTAACCACATAATTCAGAGGTGTACAACGATAAAGTGAAAATATATACGCCGGCGTATAATTTGACGTATGATATTTCTCTATAACATTGTGTATGAATGATATTGACATGTGAGTCATCCAATGAAGTTTCGAGAGGGGGGTCACAAAATTTTAGTGACCTGGGGTCACTAAATGGCCACCCACACCGGCGTTATGGTGTCGAAGGGATGACTCAGGGATTAGAAAGTTTTGAAGAACACAAATCACTCGATTGTGTGCATGGATTTTTCTACTTGATGCCTCTTGTCTGAGGGTGATCTTCCGGGGGCACTCACTTTATTTATTGACGGGGTGTGGAAACTGAAAAACCGAGCAGTCTTCGGAACTGAAATAATATTGAAATGAGCATCTCCGAGAGCAGAAGAGTAGGGGGTCTTTAGTGCGGCATATACCAGTACCTTCCGTCAATGTAAGTGATCCCCCCCCCCCGGGCTGTCGGCACAAAAGAATTGGGATCAAGAAAAGGTAGTACAAAAAATAGAAAAGAAGAGCAAAGGAAATCTTAATCCTGCAGTGTTCCTCAAGCATCCTTTCAAACCGTTCCACACTATTACTGTCTCTCCAGTCAACAGAAATCTCTATTCTTCTAAGGAAATTGATAACTGATGTTAAATAGTCGTTTCCGTGGTCGTTATCTGTTGCCTGCGCCATATTGTGAAATTGATATTCTAAGCCTGTCGTACATTTAGGGATCTTCACAAATCTCGCCAACATTTTTTTTTCTCACCAATATTTTTTTTTTGCCAACGTTTTTTTTTTCTCACCAGCATTTTTTTTTCTCGCCAACATATTTTTTCTCGCCAACATTTTTTTTCTCGCCAACATTTTTTTCTCACCAGCATTTTTTTTTCACCAACATTTTTTTCTCGCCAACATTTTTTTTCTCACCATATAGGTAGTAGAACTCGACATACAGTGAGGGACAACTCGACCAATAGATAGGAAAACTCGACCAATAGAGGGGTAATCTCAACATATAGAGAGGAAAACTCGGCATATACAGAGAAAACTCGACATAGTTTTGTCATGCGAGGCGTGCCATACAGGGACTTCTGTTTGAGGAGAGTGAGCTCTACTGAGCCACCCAGTGACCCTGCTCCCCTGAAATACTTTATGAGAGCTCAATTAATAGGGCGCCTTGCATGATGGTATTAACATAGTCTATTTCCAGATAGCTCCCCTAATTGCTCCCTTAAAGAACTTCAGGAGAGCTATTGATAGAGTCCCTGCAAATTTCAAATGGAAGTCCCTGCCTAAAGTGAACCAGACTTATTTACTTCTTAGAGACGCGTACCGTAGCACGTGCTTGTAAGTAGGAGCGACCCGCACTGAATCATGTCGCACCAGCTATCTTGTGGACTCATATAATTGGATAGGCGAAAACTTGTATTATCAACCTAAACGACACCAACTGACTTGGAATTCATTTTCAATGATATGTTCAACATTTTGAGATCAGTTGGTGTGCTTGATTTTTCAGTGACTCAAGATCGACTAGTTTCTTACCTGGTCCAACAATTACAAAATGTCCCACAAATTTGGTGTGTTTTCAAACAGATGTCCAACAATTATTGTGTTTTGTAAATGACTGCAAATTTACTTGCAGCGTGCCTGGTCCAACAATTAGAATGCATGTTTCCAATGAGTTCAATTGGTGTAATTATAATTTTTAAATGACTCCAGAGTCCAGACTAGTTTCTTGCCTGGTCCAACAATATAATTAGAAAATGGCCCAAAACTTTGGAGATGTCCAACAATTAATGTGTTTAATTTGTAAGATTATATTTCTATGTACAAACCTGAACATTGCATTTTAACATATAAGGAACTGGTGTGGTGGTTTTGGGGGATTTTGATGAATTGTTACACATTATTGCCCATTGTCAATACTATCATCACTTACAAGTGGTCAGTCTGGAAGGATGTTACTTATGTCACTCTGTTATTTTTTGATTTTGAGAATTACTGTTTTGTGCTGTTTCTTATTGAACAATGGCCTATATGTACCAGTAACATAGCATTACAGTGCAGGCTTAAGGCTGAGTTCTCCAACTACATGTACATGGCATGTGGTATGTAGAGGACATGTAGTCAAGGTAGAGATTTTCAATGGGAATTTTTTAAAGTGGGTATATATTTTTTTAATGATTTGCGAATTTGAAGGTCAGTATCTTGTACAAAGGCTCCAGTGTTCCCGCTAAGGCCGTATGTCGCGAAATTGGCGCAGAAGCTCAAAAAATTGGCGCAAGGGGTTCCCAAAACAAAAAGTCAAAAAATAGGGTTTTGGCAATACACAACGTTCACTTATTTCAGTTTTATTCAGATTATATTCAACATTACTCTCATTTTTCAGGTGATCTTTCCGAAATTGGCAATGGCGAGATGTATTTTTTCTTTTATGTCGCTTTGGCGCAAAGTCAAAATCTGGGCACTGGGCTACACTAGGGCAAAATATACCACTATGTATTGCGCTACCCAGATATTAAATGCTGTGCCGTATTTAAAAAAGATTGATGAAATGAAACAATAATTGGGAAAAAGTTGCCTGCATTAAGTTTCACATTTCGGAGCATAACTTTAAAACTATTGAAGCAATTAATGTTTAGATTCTGCAATTGGTAGATAAAACATGTAGCATTATGATACATCATTTAGAAGTCATTGAAGTTCCAATTTGTGTTGATATTGACAGTTTTGTAAGGGCCCATTTTTTTTGGTGGGGGGACACCACGTATTGCATATGTTCAAGTTTGAGTGGCTCAAGCTTTCTAAGACATATATTTAGAAGTTTCATACAATGAGAACAAAATGTTGAAAAATGTGGGGCATTGAGTGAGAGCAAGTGGGTTTCTTGTTTGTTTGTTTGTTTTTTAACAGTAGGTCTACTGGAAACAAATATGTTTTCTTTACTCGGCCTAGTTGTGAAATGCTAATAGAGACTTGCTGCTTGCCTGGTCCGAGAATTAAAAAATGTCCCACAATTTTGGTGTGTTTTCAAATAGATGTCCAACAATTGGTGTGTTAATTTGGAGGATATGACAATTAACTTCACCAATCATAAAATTTTACTCTCATACCATGGTTTGAATTAGCACACCCAAATTATCTAAATTCAACACTCAGATGATCAGTATATCTTTGCTGGTACCAAAGACCAACTAAAACAGGTATCCAACAATTGGAGTAAGTAATGTGAAATGATTGCAGATTAACTTGTTTGGTTGCCTGGTCCCTCGATAATTAGAAAAGGTCCCACAAATTTGGTGTGTTTTCAAACAGATTTCCAAAATTGGTGTGCTACATGTAATTGTTAATGACTGCAAATTGACTTGTTGCTTGTCTGGTCCAACAATAAAAAAATGTTTCAAACAAAAATAAATTTTAGTAAAAACAGTCTAAAACAAAGGAATATGACTATCTAAGACAAAAGAAAGTTGACACAGGAAGTAGGGAGCTTTCCTCCCTCTTAGCTGTATGGTATTTAGGCAAGAAAGACCCACATAGCTCCACATGCTTTCCTATACCAATACCAATACACAATGAATTATTAATCCAAAATTTGCCATAACAGAAAAATTAAGCATCTTTAAGCTAAATCATTTGGAGGGTATTAATATCGACCAAAAACAAACCCGATAAGTAAAAAACAAAACAAAACAAAAAATCAAAAGTCATGGGTGATCCATTTTTGAGATCTGATTGTATTGCTTTAAAACACTGTCTCACAATTTTGCCATGGTTCTTTTGAACAGATGTCCAACAATTGGTGTGCATGCAAGGATTTATTTATCGATCCTTGGTATATGTGTTACGCCGAGATTGCGAGATTGACGAAATCGCGCGATTTCGGCAAAGGAGTGCCGAGATCGCGCGA
>JAUMTS010478817.1:0-13415 GCA_032273385.1 Ophiopholis aculeata | reverse complement strand
GGGTTTATTCGTTTCTGCTTGTTATGTATTATTTGTTCTAGTTTGTGATTTGCTCTCCTTTCGCTATCTTTTCTATTAAGCAATATAATTTAATCTGCTTACTCCATTTCCACAGAAAACATAAAGTTTGTATAAACGTCATTGGATTGCTTTGTCTCGTCTCATTAATATTAATTATCAAAGACCAAGGTAAAAGCTGCATACACAACGCAGATATCTAAAGAGGAATGTAACAAATTGGGGAGCTTAAAATATGTTTTAATTGATTCCGTGGTCACTTTTTGATCTTTGTAACGCCTAAATTACAAGTCTGCTCTGGGGTAGAACCAAGTTAATACGACTTAAAAGAATAGATTAGTTTTCATCTCGACAGGCGCAGATGTAGGCGGGTTGGGCCAGTGTTGGTGACAGACTTCGATTTTACTAATGACATTGTATTTTTTTCTGAGGAATTTCATCAAGCAAGAAAACTGCTCATTTTTTATTGTATTTTATAAAACTTATAGCGGCTGCGTTTCCCCCAATTTTCAATTAAACGATATTCTTAAAAATATTTAGTAAAAAATAAAACATGTTCCAAAGTAGAATGGGGGTTATTAATGCGCCAAGTATCACAACATTTGTCATAAAGTTGATCTGACGTTACAGCATCATGACTTAATCAGGTAAATATTTAGTAAAAAGTTGATTTTTGGTCCAAAGATAAACTACAATTTTAAATGTAGTGTACGTACTCGGCATGGCGGCACTAATGTTTACCTTGTTAAGAAAGGAGGGAAAACCTTCTTGTATAATCTTACGATTAAGTCTTAAAGGCAAGTTTTACTTTTGTACCTCAACACGAATTCATCAGAGAAAGTAGAACAAGTATGACAAATGCTGAAATAAGCAAATTAAATAATATCCTTATTGTCTGATACTTTTTCTGGTAAACAGGGGATCAAATTGGAGTGACACAATTATTTTTAGGGGTCAAGGTCAACCAGTTAGAAAAAAATACACATGTCAAAATATAAATAAACACCTAGCGACTATCTAGGCTTGTGCATTTGTATGAGCCTTGGATGGTCCTTAAATATTTCATAGACTTGCGTGAGTCCTCCACGGATCAACCTGGGTAAACAAACAGACATACGACTATAATTCAATGTAAATACTAATTATATGTACTGGCAACAAACATTGAACCATTGCGCTTTATTCAATGCTTCATTAGATCATTGGTACCAGGTGAAATAACTAGAGCAAAGTTATTTTGGTTACTGAATTAAGTTAGTGTTTAGCGGAAAACCCCATTATAGGATTGAACCTTACTCCATTTCTGTAAAGAAGTGAAAGGGTTAATAAACGTATTGACTCTGTCGTGTCTAATATATTGATTATTGCAAGTCCGAAGTAGGAACAAAGTATACAATGCATAGATATAAAGAGAAAAGTGAAAGCTAAGGGCTTTCACTTTGAAACCCTGTTATATTATTTAATGGATTCAAAGGTCACTTTTTGGTTCTTACCAACGCCTACATTTAGAATTCTGATTTGGGATAGAGCAAAGACCATACGCTGTAATCAAGATAATTTGATCAACTTCAACACCTTCTGGAAATAGCTCAGGAATTGAGTTCTGATCTTTCTCCATTTTCGTCATAAATTTAAGTGTATATCACCGTAATGGCTTCACCATGTCTCGACTAATAAATATAGATTATTTCAAGATCAAATTAGAAACAGAATTCACAACGCATGGATCTAAATAGAGAAACGTGGATGCTTAGGGCTGTTTAAAATCTGGTGTCCTCTTAATGGATTCGATGGTCACTTTGTTGCTCTTTGCAACACTTATATATGAGATTCTGTTCTAAAATATAGCAAAGTCAATATATCTTAAGCAATATAATTTGATCTACTTCCAAGCCAATTATTTTGAAAATTTGAGAAAGTGGGTTCTTAATCAATTTCCGTGCAGAAATCAAAGTTTGTATTAACGTAATGGCTTCACCTCATCTCTAATACATATTGATTATTTCAGAGGTAAAGTAGGCACATAATTCACAACGTAGGGATTTAAAGGGAAACGGGAATGCTTATTTAATTTAAAGCTTGTGTCCTTTAACTGGATTCAATAGTCACTTTGTTACTCTTTGCAACACCTGTATTATGAACTCGGCTCTTGGGTAGAGCAAACTTAATATGACTTAAGCAATATAATTTGATCTGCTTACTCCATTTCCAAAGAAAACATAAAGTTTGCATAAACGTCATGTCTTTATTTAGTCTTGTCTCATAAATATTAATTATTTCGAGACCAAAGTAAAAACTGCATATACAACGCAGATATCTAAAAAGAAAGGTAACACATCGGAGAGCTTAAAATATGTTTAAAATGAATCTGTGGTCACTTTTTGATCTTTGTAACGCCTAAATTAAAAGTCTGCTCTGGGGTAGAACCAAGTTTATACGTCGTAAGAGAAGAGCTTAGTTTTTATCTTGACAGGCGTAAAAGTATGGGGATTGAGCCAGTGTTGGTGACAGAATTTGACTTCGCCGACAAATTGCATTGTCGTCAGAGGAATTTCATCAAGCAAGTAAACTACTGCCAAAAAACTTGAGAAATCTGTAGCAAAGATCGGTCTTAAAATAAATAAACGAAATTTATGGCATATAACCACAGCCATAAGGTATCGATACAGCAAAAGACGGTACCAACTTGGACGAGGTTAAACATTGTAAATATCATTGTCCGTGAATGGAGAGTACAGCAAAGGACATTAAGCAACGTAAGGCAGAGGCATGGAGAGCATGTAGCAGAGTCACCAAACTATGGAAGTCAACTCACTCGAGAAAACTTACATTTCGACTGTTTACTACAACGGTAGAGTCAGTGCAGTTATACAAATGCGAAGCATGGACTATCAACAATTTAAAGAAAGAGCTTAATGGTTGCTACACAGGAATGCTGAGAGCAGCACTCAATGTCAACTGAAATAACACATATCTAATGCCCATTCGTATGGTGACATCCCAAACTAAGCCATAAAGGAGAGACGTATACATTTTTCTGGCCACTGTTACAAGCACGGTAACAGGCAACCTGGAAAACCCGTCCTGACATACATTGACACCTGTAACCTCAATACATCAATGAAAGACCGAAAAATGTAGCGCGCCATCGTGGATCGGGAACACTGCCCGAGATAAGGAAGCAAGCAAGGGTTGTCGCACTAGTTGAACAATTTCTAGCATTAAAGACTTTAAATTAACCCTCATAAAAGGTTCTTGATATATATAAATACATTATTAAAGTACGCTTCGTACGTCCTAAGAAATGTCCTCTTGTTAAAGTTTGTTTTTGTGGAAAGCACAAAATGGCGACTTCCAATAAATTGTCTTTTGGCAGGGTTGTTTGTTTTACCTACCGTTTTTAAGGTCATCGTTTTTCGAAATTTGAAAAAAAGTTTAAATGTTTAATAGTAGATGTCATTCATATGCAATTGTCGCTTACTTTTTCGTCCGATGCTCGGGCGTGATATAAAGAAATTACTATCTCTTTTCTTGTTTACAAACTGTCTAGATTACATACAAATCAGGAAACCAAAGGGGGAAATAGTAGTTTGTCAAACAACCTTTGTTTGGTCACTCTTGCAACGACAACTTAAATGATGACATGCAGCAGACACTGATAAAGCCTATAGAGCTCGCAGAAATAAGCTGTGTAAAATGCGTCTAATAATTAGCCCTAGGAACATTTCTGAAAGTAGTTGAAACGTAAAGTGCATGAATTGTTTTAAGTATTATTTTCATGTTTTATTTGCCAAAGTACGAGGTACCTGGGCAACTCGTACAACAAATGAACGTAGAAATTTACCCATCATTGATATGTAAATGCAAATATTAACTTAATGCTAATATTACATTTGATATGTTATTTATTGTGTTTTTAATAAACACAACAAATGATGGGAAAGACACTGATGTATTCGTCCCTATTTGACATTTATTGTGTACATTGGAGTACACCTACTGTTTAATAGTTTTTGTATCTAGCAAATAGATGGACGTATACCCCAGGTTCGGGATCAGGAATTATCCGTTTACCAATCTCACTTCGCTAATGTTAATTATTTATTTTACAAACATAAGTAAAGCGATTATCGAGCTCTTTAATGAATAAAAACAAAACAATGTTTTGAAATTTTCAGTACTACATACTAGAATAATGCTTCTCTAAAACATCTATTTGGGCTAATGGATATGTTTGGGTATTAAGTAAATTGAGTAGGAGTATAAAACACCGGAAATAACTTAGATGGGATTTAATTCTCTGCACATAATATTTGATATTTATGTCTCATTTATTTCTTAAAACAACCTGAATTACTTCCAATTAAAGTAGGTAATACTTGGGTTGATCTTCTTGTTCCATCCAGTTTACGTTTTTCTAAAGCAACTGTACGATATCGTTAATCGACAATTGGGCTATTCCATGAATTAATGGCACACATCCTAAAGAATACATGCATGTTTTTTGCTAAAATTGTTGAGAATTCCCAGGCTTTGAAGTCCCATGTCTTGTTATTTTCGGGACTTGTGACTAACGAAGAGGATGATTTATTTTGGTATTTTCCACTG
This sequence comes from Ophiopholis aculeata, assembly GCA_032273385.1. Classification (NCBI taxonomy): domain Eukaryota; kingdom Metazoa; phylum Echinodermata; class Ophiuroidea; order Amphilepidida; family Ophiactidae; genus Ophiopholis; species Ophiopholis aculeata. The sequence continues at coordinate 8,789 of JAUMTS010478817.1, read as the reverse complement.
AAAAATACGGGTAAGAAATTTGGGAATCCCGTGTCTTCTTTAGAGGATGTACCATTAATTTCTGGAATAGCCCATTATACTTCATAATTAAGTAGATCATTTTAGATGAAGATAATAACATGGGTTAAAGGGACAATCAGGAAGAAACAAGTATTTAATTGCTAAGATAAGATTTGATGGGGTTTAAAATTGAAATAAAATCCCTTAACAAAATGGTAGTAGTTTGGGTGCATTGACATCAACTGAACTATACAACTCATCATACATACTAAATGTAACCGCTAACTTTCAGTGCCAAACGACGTTGCAAATAAAGCTGTCGTGACATTTTATGTTGCAGAAATGTTCACAGTTTGGAGACGAACTGATTGTAGGGGCTATCGGCTTAAAGATAAATGCTATGCACTCGTGGGAGTCGTTACCTTAATACAGGTAAGTTTACGAAACATTAAATAACGCCTTTCTCTTGAGCAATTTCTTAAATTATCCAAACCTTAAACATGTTAAATTTAAAAAGGACATTTTCACAAATGTCTTTAATATAATATGCATCTCTTACCGCTCAATACTGAATTTGATCAAGGATGTAATTATTGTTATGAACTTTCGGCGAAACTCGTTGAAAAAGTTTGCTATTAATATTTTAACAAATATCATTGCTAGAAAAACCGTCTTCACTCCTTAAAACTATCATAGCATACTCAACCATTTACTTACATCACACTGCATGTTACAAAAACGCTTTCGTGAAGGACATCTAGCGGGCCCCCTGATATAATTTACAAAATTAAATTTCCTAATATTCTTGAATGTTTATCTCTTCTGGTTCAATACTTCACTCTTAATATTCGTACACTATTAATATAAAATACTTGCCTCCCCCTTCAAAAACGCTCACATACCACAGCCCACTTATTTACTAACCGCTGCATGTTACAAACCGCTATCGACGGGACATCTATTGAGCCCCGCGCGAAGCGCAGGTTCCCGATAGTATATTAATGATACTAATAGTAATCTATATTTACATCAAAGCTCCCAGATCCTTGCACAAATTTGAACTATCGTATATGAAATGAATTAAGGTTGTGCGCGCGTACTGTGAAATCTGTTGGGGAAATTATGTGAAAGTTGTGGATAAATATAGGCTTTCTGTAATTTAATTCGGAGCATTTGGAGCAAACAATTGTATTCAGCATATATTACGCCAAATCACACCGCCTGCATGGTAACAAGATGTGTCGAGATTCGTTAGAACATCAGACTCAAGAAATGGAAATAGAACTAGGTTATTCGATTTAGTGGAGTAACCTATTGAAATTGTATAGATTTATAAAGGTAAACCTCCTACACTATTTTTAAACAGATATAAAACATGTCTGTAAATATCATATGTATTTTATTTTATCTATTAAGTTTAGTGTTAAAGTAAAATCAATTCAAAGATCCAAAATGCGTTTCCTGTTCAGAATGATCCAAAGTAGATCGCTCAAGGAAATCTGTGACATACAAAAGTTTTACGAACGTCATGGTAATCTGTTTACCCTTTTGTTGCAGTTATATCGAAGAATCTTCTTCAAGAATCTAGTAGAGCAGATTCATAACTTTAACACGATATTTGACTAACTTTCGACACAATTCATTTATGATGTGAACAATTGAGTGCTTAAACAGTTTTTTTGAATGTGCTAAATATATACTACTTAGGTTCGATAATAACTCTGAGGGCCCAATTCGGAGATTTAACAAAATGCCTAACCTTAAACGTCTTGAATTCGTTTGTAGACATCTATGATTTCTCCAAACACTGATGACAATCTAATGCGTACAACGTTGTTTTAAGGTTAAAACTAGTCCTAAAATGAACGCCTAGGTTTAGACGTCTGAGAAGTCAAAGAATGAATCGTAGACATCTGAGAATGATTCTTAGACGTCTAAGAGTGAATATTAGACGTCTAAAGGTTGGCAATCGTCTTAGATAAAGAATAAAAAGAGTGAGACTCTTGATACTTTGAAAAATTAGCCTTAGCGCACCATTTGTTATATCAGAATTCTAAAAAGTGTCATGAGTGACAACATTTTTCAACACCGTTCAAATGATCTGAAACATATTTTGTAGAGAGAACCACGAAAACATGACAGTTATATCAAACACTCTAAAGACAACTTATAAACTTTTAGCAGATATCTTCCCTGAAATACACTACAACTTGGCTATATGTTACGTGTCGTTTGCATTATAAGATTGTCTGACATTGCACTGTTTCTATGCAAATGTACATGTGAATAATACTTCATCTTTACAAATTACGGGCATAGTACATTGCAGAATGGCCCTTTTAAAATTCCCAATATTGATGACATGGCTATGATTGGCTTAAATGTTCATTCAAATTAACTTTAAAAAAATATTTCAATACACTATAAAGAAACGAAACCACTATTGGAATATTTCTAGACCTATCGAAAGCATTTGATACCATTGATCATAATATACGTTTATATAAATTGGATCATTACGGATTTCATGGAGTTGTATTTGAATGGTTAAAAACTATTTTAGTGATAGAAAAAAATATGTATTTCATATAACTCAATTGAATCTAAGGAACAGATAGTGTATGTGGTGTTCCGCAAGAAACAATATTGGGTCCGCTATTGTTTGATTAATACTTCAAATGTACTAGAGTTTATCCTTTTTTGCTGATGACACAACTATTGTTTACTCGCATCCCAATTTTGATATTAAACGAAATTACCAATTGGTTCAAAGATAACAAATTATCAGTAAATGCTAGAAAAACTACAAGTAAATATGTTTTATCATGTACACCTCACACTGTATCAACTGTTGATTTTCATATAGATATTATTTTAGACAATAGTATATTGGAAAGGGGTAATACTATAAATACCTAAAGGAGTGTTAATCGGTGATTGCCTTACACTTATTTTTTACAATTTTTTCGCCAAAAAATTTCCACAATTGTACTACGCTTCGAGCAAATACCTGTTTCTATCTTTTCAAAATACAGTGAGCCAAAGAATAAAGCATGACATACTTCTTCGTCCTACATTTCAAGTGATTTAGCCGGGAACACAATCTACTATAGATCGATATAAAACGAAAACAATCACGTCAAGTTATCTAAATATTTACTTCACACACGTTTACTCATGTAATATATCAACCTGTATTGACTTAGATATATGATTTTGTCATAAGTGGCAACGTTTGTGGATTGATTGTAACCTAAAATTGCAAAGCAATGTTGTTCTTTTCCATTGAAAATGAAGCTTTAAATATTCAACAAAACACAGACGTGGTACAAACGTAAACACCCTGACGCGATGAATTGATGATTATGAGGTGTGTAATGGACTTTAAGCATCACCAAAAAAAAAAAAAAAAGATTACGAGAAATATATTACGTTTTGAAACAGTAGAAATGTAACAATGGCAAGAACACACATTCAGTGAAATCATGCAAGTCAAGTACTAATCTGATAATGATACAGGTGTACACGTTATGGATTTTCAAAATCTTATTCTGGGCTAGCTAAGAAAAGGTCGCAAACCCCCTTATATAGGGTAAATGTATCTTCAGAAAGAACACATTGAAATTGCAACCCTTATTTTCAAGAACCGGTCGGGAATGCCATCACTTGTATAGCCTACTATATGTTTGTTTATGTTATAATATGTTTTTTTATGTTATTATTTTTATACTAGTGAGCAATAAAGGTATGTAGTTCCAGGAAAAATAGAAGTCAAGAACTGAGATGTCTTTCATAGGAAGTTGTCTATTTTTATCTGGAATGGTCAAATAACATAGAGTATTATTATACATTCCTAGCCCTAATTACCATGAACAACTTTCCACTGTCTCATAAAGTTTAATCAGATTCATAATAATCTCCTTTGCACCAAGTATCCTGGCTACAGTGCCTTTCAATAATCTGTCCGTACTCATCAAAACAAATTACGTGATATTTAATATACGCATACATCCTTTTGGCCGAAAAGAAGTAGATACTTTAGTTAAGTAGATCCGTTTATAGTTACGTATTTCGCCATCTTACAACACAGAAGGAATAAAGCTTGAAAACACTGAAACTGAACCCTTTTTTATAATAAATGTTTACTTAGCATGTGATAATTATCAATCTCTGGGACAGTACTAACAACTTGACCATGAGGTTAGAAGGTAACCATGTTAAGTACTCTGATTTGCCGAATTTTGATAGACAGGGATAGGATAAACAACCACAGATGATATACACATATTATGGAATAGTGGCGAAGCGAAAGTACATGCTGAAGGAGTTGGATTTCTGGTTTACAAAGAGGTAGCAAAAAAGGTGAGGGCGTGTAAACCCATATCTAGTAGAAAGGTAACACGGAGATTACAATTAATACAATTAAACATCTTATTCGAGTAAGTCTACACACTTGAAAGTACAGCTTCTGATGAAGAAATTTATATAAACAGAAACACAGTGCTGTATAGAATCAGTAAGACAACAGCTTCTTATAAAAATGCAAGGAAAAACATTCAGATATGCCACTAATAATATCCAGAAAGAAAATGTTGTTCCTATCAGACAGAAATAGCCGACCGAATCAGTCCCACGTGTATATCTTGGGAATATCTCAGGTTGCCAAATGTAATACGGTATATTTATCTTCAATTGACGCAATACGAATGCATACATGTTATCTCAGCAGCAGATTTATGCAAACACTAACGCATCGGGAATTATCAAGTGTTAGAACTGATCAAACGTGAGGACTCTTGAGTTTGTTGCACTGCTGTACTGTCCGCATAGGGTTGATCTACATCTGCGTCATTTTAACTGCATGTCTTTATTCTTCTATATTCCTCTACACGTATTGACCACTGGCTCTCGTATCTTGTTTTTTGTAATTTATAGGTAAATGTATTTTGTTGAGTGAGCAACGGGTAACTATTTCCAGGCTCTCAGTCTTCCGTTGCATCTCCTCTGTCTATTATGTTTCGGTATTTTGATGTTTTTATTGAATTAATGTATGCATTTTAATGGAAATAAATTATGATATGATATGATATGATAAAAAATTAAATGATATGATATGATATTACATGTCTGGTCATCCGTATAACTCGAGAAAAAACAATGATTAATTCAAATACAAACAAGAATCTCTACATACTCTGTATTAATATTGCTATGCAAATAAAATGTACACATGTGAAAGACTGTATGAGGAAACTATGAGAATGTTTGGATATGACTGACAGTAAACATCATCAGTCGAGCGGTCACTCACAATATATGCTATTATCTGTATTTTCCATCGATTTTCACCACACTCTGATTGAATATCATGCTATCATGTGTCTAAATAAAACATTGCTTATGGAATTATTTGCAGTACCTTGTCGGGGAAAAGGATCAAGTGTTAAACTGAAATTAAACCAATATTAGCCATATTATATCTAAATATTTATATTTCACTTATACAATTCTCAGAAATGAATGTCTCAAAATCATCTCAAAATCTCAAAGTTTTACGAGAGGGATGTTGTTGGTTACAAAATGTAAAGCTGTCGTCAACCACTTGTTTTGGAAAGGTTTTTGGCCAGGTTTAGATAAGAAATGTTAGTGTTTTAACTTTAAAAAGATGCATGGTCTAGTTTTGTTTTTGAGTTGTCTGTGTCATTAGATGGATCATCACACAAGAAATTGAAATTAGAGTTGAATCGGTCAAACCGTTTTAATGTACGAAGCATTTTATTGTAGTTGCTAATACGTTACTGTGTATATTGAATATGGTTACAAAACTAGGCATGTGTTCAATAATATCTCCGAAGTGATTTACAACTTATATGGTTAATGAAAACATTGTCAACAATATTTTGGTACCAAAACCCCAGCAAATTGAAAAAAAGTTCAGTTCTTTAAAGAAACTCATTACCTCAAGGGTGATACGGCCAGCTGGAATAGACAGTTTTAAAAATTCGAGTACAGCATAAAATGTTCAATTGCCGTCGTTACACAACGGCATCATCAGAGTATTGTGCCAAGTACTATTCTATTATCTAAAGTAAGAAAGATGGTTTCTAATGAATAGAGTTTTTTTGTAATAAACCAGTGAATAATGTTAGGACACTTTTACCAAATATTGCATAATAACAATCCATGTGCAGTGGATTATCCAAATAAGCATATATCGACCTAATTACCCCTTGTAATCAACCTCCCCCAAGTTTAAATCAAATCCTTTGGGCATAATTAACTTAGCTAAAGCGCTCCTTGTAATCGTAACTAACCATATTACACATCTGTTCATCAACTGAATTTAAATTTGAGGGTGTAGAATTGATAGCTATTGGTAGGGGAGTCATTAAATATCGGGGTAAGGAGGGTGTTGGTAAAATCCATATTTGTTTGTTTGGCCATTTAAAAAACATATTTTACAAGATATATGCTTTACAATTGGTCTGTAGATAAGAACTGTCATGTTTTTATTTATTAAGCCAAAATCGCAGGATGACGAGGATTACAACACAAAAAAGACAATAACTCCTTGCTTTTGCAGCATAACCTTTAAGACATAAACAACGGCTGATGATAGAGATTGGTTAAAAAATATGTGTCGTTTAGTACTTTGTTAGAGCTTTTTGGCGCTTTGTAACCTCTGGAAAAGGCGCTTTATAAATGTTTATTGTTATGTTTTTTTATTATTATCGGTATTTTATTGAAAAGCAATTCGTGGCCCGCAGGCCAAATTACATGCAATTTTACAATATAAAAACATTTACATAAAAAAGCACATTAATATGTTATGCTATGTTGTGTTTAATAGTTTAATAAAATTATTGTCTATGTCTTCTACCAACACGTATAAAAACATTCATTCTTGATTATGTGTAGTTGTGATTTTATCACAAAAATACTAATTTCATTTCCTACATCAATTTAACAGCTTTATCCTTTAAAATTCACAAGTCACACATTTCTGAACAACGGGAAAGGTTAACATTCTTCATGGCTAATAAAAACACGTTTAGCAAGATAATTTAGAAACTGGTTTAACTTGATGCGTGAGCCTTAGTCAATCATTAAGTAAAACATTATTGGTTTTCATAAACTTCATTCACGTCACGTCTGATGTAAAGCCATTAAATACATGAATGTTTTATCAAAAGGAAACGAGCTTTTACCTGAACTTTTTAAAAGGTCATGGTCTATTAGCAGAGACATTGTCACATTCCCTATCAGACGCCTCGCTGAAATTCTTAATCTTGTACTACATAACTGCTGTTTGACATGTTGGAAAAGTAGTGGGTTTTTTTTCTATTCATCTTTAAAATAATCTGTTGTGACATTCTTAAACTGTTCAAATCTTTGTTAAATATGTGAGGGATTATTTTATTTATTTCCTTTTCTATAAAATTAATTAAATTTGTTTTATTTATTGCAAAATTACTCAAATTTACTGTAATAAACACATTTTTGGTTTCCTGCAAAGAAAGGCTCAGCATGACGACGAACGCAGCACAATCTTTGTATTTTCTTTTGCACCTTCTACACTGACCTGTTTGTGGTCAATTATTCATTTTAAATAACATGCACTATATTTCCTTTCAAACATCGGCTCATTTTGCTTCCGTTTTTCCTGTAAAGTAATATCTTAAAAGTGACTGTATGATTAAATCATTGTATCTCTTACTGTTCGTATTTTTAAAAGGTACAATATGGGCACTTTAGCAGGTTTTAAATTTATTTGCTGAAGGGGTTTTTTCCCTGAAAATATATATTTGCAACACCTACACTTGTAACAGTTTATTTGACTTTAACGTTTACGTTGTCTTCAATCTGTGTACAAATAAAGCATATGATCGTTAAAAGTATAACCGGATAAGGCTAAACAAATAATTGTATGCTTAGAAGGTTTCTAAATCTAAGGCGGAATGCGGTTTCTTTTTACTTTATTTTATATTGTTTATGCTTTTTTTATTTTTCGGAATTTAATTCGAAATTAAAGTGCCGCTTTAAACTGATTTTAACCAGGCGCAGTTCGAAATAAATAAATAAAAATATAACAAGTATCAAGTCAAATTAGCTTTTTCTTAAAAAATCGAATAAGCCTTTTTAGAAGAAACGACCGTAAAAGGAAAACAAACTCGCGCGTGGGCTTTGCGACATACCATTTGTTTTAGCCTAATAGATATTTATTTGTACTTTAGTATCAGCACGTACCACTTACGGGTTTGTGTGTAGAAAGTTTAAAGGTCTCTTTTGGTAATTATTCTCCTCGATTTCCTCAACTACTAACCATCTATACTAATAAAAAAAAACTCTCTATGTCTCTCTGTCTCTCTGTCTGTCCGGCTAATAACTCAAAAACGCTTCAAGGTACGAAGATGAAATTTGGGCTACCCCCTGAGGGTCACTATTAACATTACAAACATATACCACTGCTAGGTAGGAGGTGTAGGGTAGCTGTGAAAATAAAATGCCATCAACATTTGGCTTAGCACAATTCTGGGAAAATCCCAATGTTTATACAAAGTGTCACTAATACTATAGTGTTGACACAATGAGTTATCATGATTGGGTCAAAGTGTTGCAATTATTGAATTTAACTTCAGCTCTCTGTAACATAAATATTTGTAGTATTCTCGTCACGCTTTAAGAGCTCTCCAACTAGTACGTGTTTTGTTACCGTAAATTATCGAATCAAATGTTGCATTCTTTATTTAAGAATAAACCTGCAAAAAATATTCTTTGTATTTATAAAC
>JAUMTS010477706.1:0-13416 GCA_032273385.1 Ophiopholis aculeata | reverse complement strand
TGTAAGCAACGATAATGATTGTCTTAATATTAGTAAATTATTTTGCATAATATATTTGACGCATTTAGTAGCTAGCAAGACAATTTTATCGAAATATGGTCTTTAAATTGTACTAGTTTTTTTTAAAAGAATTACTGACGAAATGAGACCTGTGCTTAGTGCATCAATATTATTACGTGTTTGAATTTGCCTTTCAGATAAAACAAATCACGCTTTATGGTCAAGCCGTGTCCACTTGGCGTAGCAAACCTGCTGTTCTTTAAGTAACATCCTTCTTAACGATAACTTGTTTTGTCAGTGAGAGTACTGTCATTTGAAATCCTATGGATCGACAACGGGGAACTTGCAAAGGAAAATGTTATTTACGTTTCGACGAGCAACTTCACGATTTTGATGTGCATTTATGCACTTTTGTAAAATATAATTAAAGAAACGTACACCTAGTAGAAGAATACATTTTAAACGATTTTCAGCGAAATGTTTTTATTACACCTCAAAAATCCAATTTGAAATCCAGTGCCAAATTTAGCACAGATGTGCTACTTCCAACTTCCAGTTTAATTATAAATGTGCTACGATTTCTAAGCAAGTAAGACGAAAAACGAATTCGCAAACCTTAATCAATCTGAAACTGAGATAACAAACCAGATAGATGTAATGATTTGCAAATGCCATCTAATCCAATACTTACAGGAGAGCTTGCTTCAACAAATGCAATACTATAAACCTACTTGTAACATCTAAATATTTGTTTGTATGAAAATGACAAATAACATGCAACGCGTAGTTAACAAACTGCTTATGTTTCTGAAAAAAAAAAGGCTTGTGGACATATACGAAACAAAGATGCCGATTACCTCACAAGCATTAACGACATGTGCTTGCTTAGTATGCTTGTCATGTTTAAATTAGGTATTCTAGCCGGGGACCACACTACAGGTGTTAACTACACAACCTATTTTGGACAATTGAACATTGAGGGATCAGGTATATATATATATAAATCAAGGATAATTAGGTATAGTTAAGTGATAGGATAGAACAAAACAAGATGACTCAATAATCTAAATCGAAACATTTGTATTACTTTAAACCCCGACTCCTATAAAGCCTCTAGCCTATGACTGTATCAGTTTCCATGACTTGTTGGGCACTACCTTAGGTCTGTTATTTTTAAACATGAAATGATCTAAATCCAGCACTATTTAACAGCGTGTTTCCCTCTAGCCAGAACTAATAATTGACACATGGTTACCCATGCTACTAAATAATTCACCGATATGACAGTTGTACATATACATATCGTCGCGACATAAAGTCAAGCTTACAGATGTAAGTTTATTATCATACAAATATCATTAATATTGGATGTGTAGACAACATTAGTAAAAACATTCTTGGATTTTCCTTTTTTACGACAAATTTGAATATGATTTGCTCATGATTGTTACTTTTCCTTTTGATTTAAAATAAACAACAGTTTAATTGTGATGATGAAAATCGGTCAACATGTAAGATATATATATATGTAAGAGGTATTAACATTAAATGTGCAAAGGTTTGTGTTTTATTTTGGCTAACTAACGAATCTCTTATGGGAGAAAACTCTACAATGCATCTTTGCAAATTATTTCACAACAACTTGATGTATCAAACATCCCGTTGCCCTATTCAAACATTGCTGTGGGATTTTACGAATTTTTATACTACACTTTTACATTAATCGTTTAAAGCCGGGGTAGTTAGCTTTCCACAGTCTCACCGTAATGTGTTTACCCAACTTCAAAAGTGAAATTAGTCAACATTCATCTGTTCTCAAATTACATCGCCAACGTTATTATGATTGCTGTGTTTAACCAGGCTTAAGGAAAACAGGTAATCTAACATGTTTAAAGACATTGTTTTATATTTAAACATCATTATATAAACAATATTTAAAACGAGATGAAATTTCAAATGTAAATTTCAAATTAGCAAATCTTTCTTAGCTTGTTAAGTAAATATGATTCGCAAGCCAATTCGATTTTATGCGAAAGCACACTACATTAGAAACGTATGCGTTGAAGATACACCTTTTTCACTAATAGCAAATTCAGTATAAATGCAAATTAAATGTAGATAATGAAAAGTCAGATTACCTATACAAAATAATTATGTTACTATTACAGGCGGGTTTCTATATCTAAAGTAAATAGCTGATTTTCTAAAGATATATTCTCTGATAATTCTTGTCGTACCTGCATCATTATCATTAGTTTTCAATCTTCAGATTTTAAGTGACTATATATCACTATAGGTACTATATGGTATCCCAATCTGTATTTTTAATTAACCTTTAAAGGTTGGTGGGCAACTAACTTTTGGTGATTATGTCCTGCTAAGCTGTGATTTAAATTTTCATTCAGTATATACATACTCTAAATATGACAACTATATTCAAAATCTGTTGAAACAAGTTGAAAGATTAACAATATTTTTTATTTCTTATTCTATGGGAGCAAATGCATATAGCAACTAACAGAAGATTCAGGGGCTTGTATCAGAAAATGTGTTTTATATTTGTGAATTTAAGGAATAGCTAGATTCATGCTTAAAAGTGTATTAGTAAAATTAATGGCGAGATAATAACATTAGCTTTGTCATTTTTTCTAGGCAATATAAGGTGAAGTTAAATTATCTTGATGGTGATCATAAAATTAAACATAAATATTTTACCAGCATATGAAGAGCTGATTTACAAAAGGAGTTACATCCATTTTTTTCGAAAATAACTTGTTTGTGCATTCTTGTTAGGTCTTGGAATGTGCATCACTCTATCTAAACAGTATGTTTCAAAAGGTGTCATAACAATCAATTAAAATCCAAAAAAGGTATGTTGTTTTGCGAAAGCTCTCATATCCAGTGGACGTAAGGCCTTTTGAGAAACATCTAGAGGATGTAAGATCTGTTTGCAAAAAAACGGTCAAAACTCAAGATTTTAGATAAATCTATCTGATTTTTTAGGGGATTTTTAACCTGATTTAGAAAATAATATTATTACCCTAATAAAAAACTGCAAAGGAACACCAACAAAGGTTTACAAATTATTGTAGTGGCATGGTCGGTGGCTCTTGAAAATTCTTGAAAGTGATGCTTTGCAAAAGCCCTTACATCTACATTTTAATTAAGTGTATTTAGCAATTAACAGAAAATTAAACATCAAATTTGGAATACTATGCATTCACAAATTTTGTTTCACACCGGTCTCACTTATACCACAAACGTTATCTCGATACTCAATAATTTTTAAAACTGTAACAGTTTTTTCTCTCTTTTTCTCGAAAAGTGCAAAAGTGGATGTACAACCTTTTGCAAAACAGCTCTTCATATGTTGTACCAAGCAAACTTTCGGGCGTCAGTATTATTTGAACCGTGCGTTGATGCTTACTAGCATTATCTATTAGAACAGATGCGAGCGAAGACTATTTCAGAACCTAAAACTGTATTTCAAACAATACAATTCCAATAATGTATTTCTTAAAATCTTAAAATGGTATCCATGTTTAGTAAATAACTATGGTCTTATGTTTCAAATGCCCACTTTAAACGATTAAGCGATTTGAAGGATTTTTATAGACATTTATACGTGCCGCGTCTAAATGATTATTAATCATATTAGCCAGTTTCATTAAATTTCAGTACAAGAGGAGTTGTTAATTGAAATTACTAATGCATTTTTTAATCAGATAGCTATGTTTAACATGTTTTGTGACATTTATCATCACACAAGCATGATGACAGCAATTATCAATTTTCAATGCAATGCTGTGCACCGATACCGTTATATGTAGTTAGACAAATACGACTGCAACATGAGTCGATATCTGAACATAGATGACCTGACCTTTTAGGTTGTTCCTGTTTGGTGCTTCTCTACTGGCGGAATGGATTCTTCTGAGATCCAAATTACTGTCAAAGAAATCTTAAAACAGAGAAGGAAACATTGAATTTTGGCAATCTATGAATAAAGGTGTATTTATTTTTGAATTTGTTTTGGACTGATATTTGTGTCCATCTATTAGTGGTAACAAAGCAAAACACACCTGAAAGTTAATTACTTGAAAATTATACATAGCTTCGACAGTGGTAATAATACAAATACGAAATACGTTCTGTGATTGGTTTATTCTTCCTAGAAATTGTCCTTGCTGCCCAGAGAATAGATTTAATTTGCATGCCAAATCGACTCATGTAAACAATATATATATCCTTGAAGTGTGATTTCTGATGCACGAAACATCCCCGTAATATTGTATATTTATGTCACGAAATTCAGAATGCGGCTTAAGTAATGAATCATCAAAGGAAAGAACGTCCTTGTCAATGCATTATGTAGATTATTGACCGATTTCCATGCTTAACATGTCAACTATATTCTTTTCTCAAGTTATGAATGTTGCACAATGTATGCGCAAATTCAGTACACAGCTGCACGGAATAGTCTAAAATTAAATACTGAATTGCATGTAAGAGAGGATTATTGGTTACTATTTTCAACAACGATTTTTGATCGAGTCTTTAAACATTCCAGCTGTTAAATGTTGATGAATTGTTGATATTATTAATTTCCGAGTTTCTCTCTCTTTTAGATTATAAATTGAATACGTTTAATTGCCTTAATACTGAGCGTCGGTAGCAATGTACGGGATGCAATATACATCCCTGTTTTGTTGTTATTACACATCTGTACATTATGAACGTCATTGCACGGGAATTGTGTATAAGGCTTATAATAATTCCAGTGCAATATAAGCATTTGGAAATGCACATTTGCAGCTACATATTTGTGTAGGTTCAAATGATAATTGAGCATCTATCATTACACTTGTTTTTTTTCTAACTACTGACTTTGAATAATACAATTGATGAATGTTATACAGAAATAGAAGTCTAAATATACTCTTATCAAAAACGATATCCTTGAAATGTCCTCCAGTTGCAATACAATTTCATCGGCTAAGAAATGTTCTTAATTTCTATAATTGTTTTCCTAGGAAAAGAGCACGAGGCATCAGAATAAACCGTGTTTGGCCTTGCTTACAATATGAAATAAATTACGCGTTATGGCTACACAGTGCTCATACCTTTAAGTGATTTCAATCTCAACAATAAATTGTTTAGTCTGTAAACGTACAGTAATTTGAAATCCTCCGGACATAACACGATATCCTTGCAAAGGAAACTATTATTTACGTCTTGACAAGCAATTTCATGCCTTTTAAGTATACCCACCTTTGTATTTCTGCACATGCGTAAAAAACGAACTTCTTTAAAGGTGCACCTAGAAAAACAAAACTAATACGAAATGTGTTTCCGTCAATGTCAGCATAAACGAAGAGAATAACAAATTAAAATTGCAATCAAACTTTGTTTTTCCGATAGGTCCGTTGGTAATAATTAACTCCTAAAATTATATTAGGAAATCGTAACAATATCAGACTAAGTATACATGTTAAGCGCTCCAACAAAGATCTTAAGCTTTATTTCTAAAAGTGAATTGGTTTTGTTTGATATCATAATAACGAAGTGAGAATCAGACTGCTTATCAAATAACATATTTTGTTTCTTTCAATATGATCGAAATGTCGTAGGGGACGACCGCCCGAGATTTGTGGTCAGTTTTAAAAAGTGATCCCATAAGCCAAATGTCCCTCCCTTAGAGGTGAAATTGTTTAGGTATGCTCTATGACTACCAAATTCGTTCAGAAAAACCTCTGACCAAAACGTCATGCATTGTTGGGGTCAAAGGCAAGGTAGGGGTCATCCTGGATCAACTGCAGGTCAATTTGCTTTTGAACACTCCATGACTAGCAAATTTAGTCATCATAACCACTGACTAAAATGAATTACATTGCTGGAGTCAAAGGTCGGGTAGGGGTCACCTAGGGTCAAAAACAGGTTAATTTCCTTAGGAACGCTTTTTGACCACAAACATATTGGTCTGAAAAACCATCAACTAGATTGAATAACACAGTTTGGGTCAAAGATCCCCCAGGGGTCATCCTGGATCAGCAAATTTAGTCATCATAACCACTGACTAAAATGAATTACATTGCTGGAGTAAAAGGTCAGGTAGGGGTCACCTAGGGTCAAAAACAGGTTAATTTCCATAGGAACGTTTTTTTGACCTCAAACATATTGGTCTGAAGAACCATCAACTAGATTGAATAACACAGTTTGGGTCAAAGATCACCCAGGGGTCATCCTGGATCAAGTAATAGACAATTTGCTTAGGAACAAGCTAGAATTTTAAAATTTAGTCAGAAGAACCGTTAGCCAAATTGAAATATGCTACCGGGTTCAAAGCATACCAGGGGACACCTAAGGTCACGTAGGGGACAACTTGCTAAGAATCATACAGTGACACAAAGACTACCGAATTTGGTTTGAAGAGCTGTAGACCACAGTAATATACATAAATGGGCTCAAAGGTCATCCAGAAATTACTTGGGGTCCAATTTCTGAGGGAAATAGAACATGAAGATGTTTACAGGTGCTCTAATAAGACTATAAAGCAACTGATCAATGTGTTCATTTTGTCTTCATTGCAGACGCTAACTTATGAGGGTTTTAAAATTGAAGCTCTTTAATGAACGACACGATATGCGTAATCACTAATAGTATCATTCAGAAAGAAATTCAACACGGAAGCAAAGAAATGGGTAGAAGCTTCTACCCATTTCTTTGCTTCCGTGTTGAATTTCTTTCTGAATGATACTATTAGTGATTACGCATATCGTGTCGTTCATTAAAGAGCTTCAATTTTAAAACCCTCATAAGTTAGCGTCTGCAATGAAGACAAAATGAACACATTGATCAGTTGCTTTATAGTCTTATTAGAGCACCTGTAAACATCTTCATGTTCTATTTCCCTCAGAAATTGGACCCCAAGTAATTTCTGGATGACCTTTGAGCCCATTTATGTATATTACTGTGGTCTACAGCTCTTCAAACCAAATTCGGTAGTCTTTGTGTCACTGTATGATTCTTAGCAAGTTGTCCCCTACGTGACCTTAGGTGTCCCCTGGTATGCTTTGAACCCGGTAGCATATTTCAATTTGGCTAACGGTTCTTCTGACTAAATTTTAAAATTCTAGCTTGTTCCTAAGCAAATTGTCTATTACTTGATCCAGGATGACCCCTGGGTGATCTTTGACCCAAACTGTGTTATTCAATCTAGTTGATGGTTCTTCAGACCAATATGTTTGAGGTCAAAAAAACGTTCCTATGGAAATTAACCTGTTTTTGACCCTAGGTGACCCCTACCTGACCTTTTACTCCAGCAATGTAATTCATTTTAGTCAGTGGTTATGATGACTAAATTTGCTGATCCAGGATGACCCCTGGGGGATCTTTGACCCAAACTGTGTTATTCAATCTAGTTGATGGTTTTTCAGACCAATATGTTTGTGGTCAAAAAGCGTTCCTAAGGAAATTAACCTGTTTTTGACCCTAGGTGACCCCTACCCGACCTTTGACTCCAGCAATGTAATTCATTTTAGTCAGTGGTTATGATGACTAAATTTGCTAGTCATGGAGTGTTCAAAAGCAAATTGACCTGCAGTTGATCCAGGATGACCCCTACCTTGCCTTTGACCCCAACAATGCATGACGTTTTGGTCAGAGGTTTTTCTGAACGAATTTGGTAGTCATAGAGCATACCTAAACAATTTCACCTCTAAGGGAGGGACATTTGGCTTATGGGATCACTTTTTAAAACTGACCACAAATCTCGGGCGGTCGTCCCCTACGACATTTCGATCATATTGAAAGAAACAAAATATGTTATTTGATAAGCAGTCTGATTCTCACTTCGTTATTATGATATCAAACAAAACCAATTCACTTTTAGAAATAAAGCTTAAGATCTTTGTTGGAGCGCTTAACATGTATACTTAGTCTGATATTGTTACGATTTCCTAATATAATTTTAGGAGTTAATTATTACCAACGGACCTATCGGAAAAACAAAGTTTGATTGCAATTTTAATTTGTTATTCTCTTCGTTTATGCTGACATTGACGGAAACACATTTCGTATTAGTTTTGTTTTTCTAGGTGCACCTTTAAAGAAGTTCGTTTTTTACGCATGTGCAGAAATACAAAGGTGGGTATACTTAAAAGGCATGAAATTGCTTGTCAAGACGTAAATAATAGTTTCCTTTGCAAGGATATCGTGTTATGTCCGGAGGATTTCAAATTACTGTACGTTTACAGACTAAACAATTTATTGTTGAGATTGAAATCACTTAAAGGTATGAGCACTGTGTAGCCATAACGCGTAATTTATTTCATATTGTAAGCAAGGCCAAACACGGTTTATTCTGATGCCTCGTGCTCTTTTCCTAGGAAAACAATTATAGAAATTAAGAACATTTCTTAGCCGATGAAATTGTATTGCAACTGGAGGACATTTCAAGGATATCGTTTTTGATAAGAGTATATTTAGACTTCTATTTCTGTATAACATTCATCAATTGTATTATTCAAAGTCAGTAGTTAGAAAAAAAACAAGTGTAATGATAGATGCTCAATTATCATTTGAACCTACACAAATATGTAGCTGCAAATGTGCATTTCCAAATGCTTATATTGCACTGGAATTATTATAAGCCTTATACACAATTCCCGTGCAATGACGTTCATAATGTACAGATGTGTAATAACAACAAAACAGGGATGTATATTGCATCCCGTACATTGCTACCGACGCTCAGTATTAAGGCAATTAAACGTATTCAATTTATAATCTAAAAGAGAGAGAAACTCGGAAATTAATAATATCAACAATTCATCAACATTTAACAGCTGGAATGTTTAAAGACTCGATCAAAAATCGTTGTTGAAAATAGTAACCAATAATCCTCTCTTACATGCAATTCAGTATTTAATTTTAGACTATTCCGTGCAGCTGTGTACTGAATTTGCGCATACATTGTGCAACATTCATAACTTGAGAAAAGAATATAGTTGACATGTTAAGCATGGAAATCGGTCAATAATCTACATAATGCATTGACAAGGACGTTCTTTCCTTTGATGATTCATTACTTAAGCCGCATTCTGAATTTCGTGACATAAATATACAATATTACGGGGATGTTTCGTGCATCAGAAATCACACTTCAAGGATATATATATTGTTTACATGAGTCGATTTGGCATGCAAATTAAATCTATTCTCTGGGCAGCAAGGACAATTTCTAGGAAGAATAAACCAATCACAGAACGTATTTCGTATTTGTATTATTACCACTGTCGAAGCTATGTATAATTTTCAAGTAATTAACTTTCAGGTGTGTTTTGCTTTGTTACCACTAATAGATGGACACAAATATCAGTCCAAAACAAATTCAAAAATAAATACACCTTTATTCATAGATTGCCAAAATTCAATGTTTCCTTCTCTGTTTTAAGATTTCTTTGACAGTAATTTGGATCTCAGAAGAATCCATTCCGCCAGTAGAGAAGCACCAAACAGGAACAACCTAAAAGGTCAGGTCATCTATGTTCAGATATCGACTCATGTTGCAGTCGTATTTGTCTAACTACATATAACGGTATCGGTGCACAGCATTGCATTGAAAATTGATAATTGCTGTCATCATGCTTGTGTGATGATAAATGTCACAAAACATGTTAAACATAGCTATCTGATTAAAAAATGCATTAGTAATTTCAATTAACAACTCCTCTTGTACTGAAATTTAATGAAACTGGCTAATATGATTAATAATCATTTAGACGCGGCACGTATAAATGTCTATAAAAATCCTTCAAATCGCTTAATCGTTTAAAGTGGGCATTTGAAACATAAGACCATAGTTATTTACTAAACATGGATACCATTTTAAGATTTTAAGAAATACATTATTGGAATTGTATTGTTTGAAATACAGTTTTAGGTTCTGAAATAGTCTTCGCTCGCATCTGTTCTAATAGATAATGCTAGTAAGCATCAACGCACGGTTCAAATAATACTGACGCCCGAAAGTTTGCTTGGTACAACATATGAAGAGCTGTTTTGCAAAAGGTTGTACATCCACTTTTGCACTTTTCGAGAAAAAGAGAGAAAAAACTGTTACAGTTTTAAAAATTATTGAGTATCGAGATAACGTTTGTGGTATAAGTGAGACCGGTGTGAAACAAAATTTGTGAATGCATAGTATTCCAAATTTGATGTTTAATTTTCTGTTAATTGCTAAATACACTTAATTAAAATGTAGATGTAAGGGCTTTTGCAAAGCATCACTTTCAAGAATTTTCAAGAGCCACCGACCATGCCACTACAATAATTTGTAAACCTTTGTTGGTGTTCCTTTGCAGTTTTTTATTAGGGTAATAATATTATTTTCTAAATCAGGTTAAAAATCCCCTAAAAAATCAGATAGATTTATCTAAAATCTTGAGTTTTGACCGTTTTTTTGCAAACAGATCTTACATCCTCTAGATGTTTCTCAAAAGGCCTTACGTCCACTGGATATGAGAGCTTTCGCAAAACAACATACCTTTTTTGGATTTTAATTGATTGTTATGACACCTTTTGAAACATACTGTTTAGATAGAGTGATGCACATTCCAAGACCTAACAAGAATGCACAAACAAGTTATTTTCGAAAAAAATGGATGTAACTCCTTTTGTAAATCAGCTCTTCATATGCTGGTAAAATATTTATGTTTAATTTTATGATCACCATCAAGATAATTTAACTTCACCTTATATTGCCTAGAAAAAATGACAAAGCTAATGTTATTATCTCGCCATTAATTTTACTAATACACTTTTAAGCATGAATCTAGCTATTCCTTAAATTCACAAATATAAAACACATTTTCTGATACAAGCCCCTGAATCTTCTGTTAGTTGCTATATGCATTTGCTCCCATAGAATAAGAAATAAAAAATATTGTTAATCTTTCAACTTGTTTCAACAGATTTTGAATATAGTTGTCATATTTAGAGTATGTATATACTGAATGAAAATTTAAATCACAGCTTAGCAGGACATAATCACCAAAAGTTAGTTGCCCACCAACCTTTAAAGGTTAATTAAAAATACAGATTGGGATACCATATAGTACCTATAGTGATATATAGTCACTTAAAATCTGAAGATTGAAAACTAATGATAATGATGCAGGTACGACAAGAATTATCAGAGAATATATCTTTAGAAAATCAGCTATTTACTTTAGATATAGAAACCCGCCTGTAATAGTAACATAATTATTTTGTATAGGTAATCTGACTTTTCATTATCTACATTTAATTTGCATTTATACTGAATTTGCTATTAGTGAAAAAGGTGTATCTTCAACGCATACGTTTCTAATGTAGTGTGCTTTCGCATAAAATCGAATTGGCTTGCGAATCATATTTACTTAACAAGCTAAGAAAGATTTGCTAATTTGAAATTTACATTTGAAATTTCATCTCGTTTTAAATATTGTTTATATAATGATGTTTAAATATAAAACAATGTCTTTAAACATGTTAGATTACCTGTTTTCCTTAAGCCTGGTTAAACACAGCAATCATAATAACGTTGGCGATGTAATTTGAGAACAGATGAATGTTGACTAATTTCACTTTTGAAGTTGGGTAAACACATTACGGTGAGACTGT
Source organism: Ophiopholis aculeata (assembly GCA_032273385.1). Taxonomy (NCBI): domain Eukaryota; kingdom Metazoa; phylum Echinodermata; class Ophiuroidea; order Amphilepidida; family Ophiactidae; genus Ophiopholis; species Ophiopholis aculeata. The sequence continues at coordinate 1,752 of JAUMTS010477706.1, read as the reverse complement.
GGAAAGCTAACTACCCCGGCTTTAAACGATTAATGTAAAAGTGTAGTATAAAAATTCGTAAAATCCCACAGCAATGTTTGAATAGGGCAACGGGATGTTTGATACATCAAGTTGTTGTGAAATAATTTGCAAAGATGCATTGTAGAGTTTTCTCCCATAAGAGATTCGTTAGTTAGCCAAAATAAAACACAAACCTTTGCACATTTAATGTTAATACCTCTTACATATATATATATCTTACATGTTGACCGATTTTCATCATCACAATTAAACTGTTGTTTATTTTAAATCAAAAGGAAAAGTAACAATCATGAGCAAATCATATTCAAATTTGTCGTAAAAAAGGAAAATCCAAGAATGTTTTTACTAATGTTGTCTACACATCCAATATTAATGATATTTGTATGATAATAAACTTACATCTGTAAGCTTGACTTTATGTCGCGACGATATGTATATGTACAACTGTCATATCGGTGAATTATTTAGTAGCATGGGTAACCATGTGTCAATTATTAGTTCTGGCTAGAGGGAAACACGCTGTTAAATAGTGCTGGATTTAGATCATTTCATGTTTAAAAATAACAGACCTAAGGTAGTGCCCAACAAGTCATGGAAACTGATACAGTCATAGGCTAGAGGCTTTATAGGAGTCGGGGTTTAAAGTAATACAAATGTTTCGATTTAGATTATTGAGTCATCTTGTTTTGTTCTATCCTATCACTTAACTATACCTAATTATCCTTGATTTATATATATATATACCTGATCCCTCAATGTTCAATTGTCCAAAATAGGTTGTGTAGTTAACACCTGTAGTGTGGTCCCCGGCTAGAATACCTAATTTAAACATGACAAGCATACTAAGCAAGCACATGTCGTTAATGCTTGTGAGGTAATCGGCATCTTTGTTTCGTATATGTCCACAAGCCTTTTTTTTTTCAGAAACATAAGCAGTTTGTTAACTACGCGTTGCATGTTATTTGTCATTTTCATACAAACAAATATTTAGATGTTACAAGTAGGTTTATAGTATTGCATTTGTTGAAGCAAGCTCTCCTGTAAGTATTGGATTAGATGGCATTTGCAAATCATTACATCTATCTGGTTTGTTATCTCAGTTTCAGATTGATTAAGGTTTGCGAATTCGTTTTTCGTCTTACTTGCTTAGAAATCGTAGCACATTTATAATTAAACTGGAAGTTGGAAGTAGCACATCTGTGCTAAATTTGGCACTGGATTTCAAATTGGATTTTTGAGGTGTAATAAAAACATTTCGCTGAAAATCGTTTAAAATGTATTCTTCTACTAGGTGTACGTTTCTTTAATTATATTTTACAAAAGTGCATAAATGCACATCAAAATCGTGAAGTTGCTCGTCGAAACGTAAATAACATTTTCCTTTGCAAGTTCCCCGTTGTCGATCCATAGGATTTCAAATGACAGTACTCTCACTGACAAAACAAGTTATCGTTAAGAAGGATGTTACTTAAAGAACAGCAGGTTTGCTACGCCAAGTGGACACGGCTTGACCATAAAGCGTGATTTGTTTTATCTGAAAGGCAAATTCAAACACGTAATAATATTGATGCACTAAGCACAGGTCTCATTTCGTCAGTAATTCTTTTAAAAAAAACTAGTACAATTTAAAGACCATATTTCGATAAAATTGTCTTGCTAGCTACTAAATGCGTCAAATATATTATGCAAAATAATTTACTAATATTAAGACAATCATTATCGTTGCTTACA
>JAUMTS010477705.1:0-20789 GCA_032273385.1 Ophiopholis aculeata | reverse complement strand
CAAAATCTTTTTCTAAACCCATAAAACCTGCCTGTTTGATTCCTAAACCTTTCAGTTAAATTCATCTTTCAAAGTTACGCACCACATGCACGATCAACAGCATTGTAAGATGCAATATTATTTTTCATAATAAAAATGCCAATTTGTTATATAACCACACACAAAAAAAAAAAAAAAGATCGACCTACCGACCCTCCAAAATTTAGCCCCCTGAGGGCAACCAAACATCTTTTTTTTTTGGCCTAATATTCCAAAAATTCAAATTTTTAACCAAATTCGAAACTGAAACACAATAAGATCCATCCACTGTCTTGTAGACACCAATAGATATCAATTGCATCATAATTAAATGTACTCAGGTGACATACCTAGCAGTTATACCGACATTTTGTCCTTTCGTTACTAGGATTTGGCCTCTCTTTACCCTCTTGAAAGCATCAAAAAGTAACGGAAGGACACACTTTAATTAGGATTAATTAAAAATTGGAATGATGGAAAATAACAAAATTAGCTCAATATTAAAGGTCTACCTAAACTTGCTTTGCATGGAAATCATTTTTGTTTTGTGGTGTTTCGTTTTTGAAATACGCAAACAATATGCAATTTTACGGTAACGGAAGGACAAATTTAGATGTGCAAAATATCCAAAGCCGCTGAGGTGTAACGAATAATCTCAAAGAGAAAAAAATGATTAGGTTCTTTAAAAATTCAAGTTAATTATTACATACAACTGTAAAAAGATCACTTTTATTTGTAATATTGGGTAAAAAGTCAATTTGATTTTGTACACAATTTATCACATTTTTTGGAAAAATTGATGCTAGCCTAATTTACATAATCCCCAATTTTACATTCAAAAAGTGGTAAAACTGAAAATTAAATTTTAAATTAATAAAATATAGTCATTCATCTTTCATTTGACACCAAATTTGTGTGATTTAAAGGTGTTTGAAATTGTCACTGCCATGTCCACTATTTCATGGAATTGGCCTTAATCCCTAGATTTGTAATTATTGACTTGATAAATATAGCACATGCATGGCCAAACATTCAGCATGCATGGCCAAACATAAAAGAGGGGGTGGGACTCAGATATGAAATTGAAAAAAGGGGTCTTCCGGTGACAATATTGTACCTGGTCTTTTAGTGACAGTGAGCCCAAAACGGGGGTCTTTTTGATGGAGCATGGTGCATTGCCTAATATTGAGTGCTCCAAGCCCCAGGTCATGGAGTAATTATTTGCCAGTGCCACGCCCCCACAAGCCAGTTGGCAACAAACACTGGTGGCATACTAAAACAGTAGCCACCAATTTTCAATTTCTCTTGGATTTTTCTGATTTTGAGCACACAAAAAATGTGTCTCTTGATACATTTGGAATATTCAATACCTTGTTTATGGGATTCCAGGTAGGTTTTAATTATATTTTCAATATTTATGAAGATTGAGGGGTGTAAAGTTGGGCTGTTCTGTGCCTGTACAGTTCTATGGAAGACACTTACTATACAATCCTATACACGATCTTCTGTGTTGGACTTTATTCCAACACAGGTTCGATCTGTGTAGGGATCATCCCGGGTCTGTTATCAGCACTCATCATTCTAGGTCTCAGAATGTCTTGACTTATAAAAATAGCCTCTAAAACAGGCTCTGTCAAGTATCCATGTAGTGTAGATGTAGGCCGAAAGCAACATTAAAAATATTTTCTAGACTATTGAAACACGAGTAGATGCGTTTTGCAAGTCGAAGCGCTATTTTGTGGCCACAAGCTTGTGCCAACTAAAAATCAATCATGCAACAATTTGGCATACTTTATTATCACTGTCACTGATTATTCCTGAACTGATTGCAATTAGTACTGCGCCCCCTTCAATAAAACCTTCAGAGTTTAAATGATTCTTTTGTTAAGGATACAGAATATCATTTATAATGACATCAAACCTGATCCATAGAGTAAAGCTCTTGATTGGTCAATTCACCTTGGCGATCGGATCTGAGATGATACTAATACTATCATCAGTGTTCCCTCTATTACTCTAACTTGCTGTTGAACCAATTTAGCAATTGTAATGAATATCTGGCGCAAAATGAATCAATAGAGCGTAGCGAGTGGAGCGTAAAAGGGCATGGGGTCCAGGGGCCCGCTGACAGTTTTTAGCCTAATATGATGCCAAAAAAATGCTATTTTTCTGCAAAAGATACTGTAAGGCGGGTAAAGTGCAGACAAATTACACAAAAGGAAGCTAACTTACAGCATATTTTTAAATATTACAATTAAAACTACTTGAGAAGTTGAACTTGAGACAAAGATTTGCAAACTAAAGTAGGAGGCCTACCCATTGGAGGCCTACACCAAAATTTAGTGCACACTTTATTCATCATAACATAAGATAAGTTCCTTTCCAATCTTCTTCTTTTTACAATTCTCTTCCTTTTTTCCTTTACTCTCTCGTCTTTCCATCTTCCAATGAGTCCCCTAAGCTTCGGAAAAAACCGAATCTCGCAATTCACGGCATGATTATCGCTTTTCATTAAAATCTCACATTTTTCATTTTGCACAAAAAAATCACGAAATTGCTCTCAGCATCTACTCAAAACATCAGGAACATCCGGTGTTTCAGTCCTATCCTCGTTCGCCAATACAGTCGGTTATAAACTTATAAAATAATATAAAAAATAAGAAAATGTTAATATAAAAACATACCATTACAAATGAGTGCCCTGCGGGGCACCAGGAAATTCCCCAGACCAGGCCGAAACCGGGGTCGGGGCTCGTATTTTTGGTCCGGGATCAGTTTACACTCGGTCCGGGGTAAATTAACACAAGTGATGAACAGGAATTAAAGTTAATTAAGTTTGAATTGTCTACCGTTGAGGTTAACAAGCTAACACATCGTTTGCAATCACACACTACAATTCTAGTCAGTAAAAAGGTATCACAACTTAATAACTTGATGTACCGGGGTTTGACAACAAAGGTTCGGTCCCAGGGTTCTAGCTAGAGCATCTTTAGAGCTGGGTAATAAATCCAGGCGAAGCGTAGGGTTTTATGGACTAATTTGGGTTTTGTGTGAAAAATCAACCATTTTGTTCGCCAGTGTCCCAGGCATGTGAAGTTATCGCGGAAATACATGTTTAATTACATTTCCTATAGATGCGTTATTCTGCGTAATAATATTTATGTTTAATTTTATATTTTTTTGTGCCGGGCGGGAGGGCCTCCAAAAATTACCAGTCCCGTGCGGCGCCGTCCACCGTGGCTAGAACCCTGTTCGGTCCGGTCCAGGAACAGGAAACAACATTTTGGGTCGGGGAACGTCTGGACGGGGTTGACAATTTCGGGTCAGGGGCAGAGGGGACTGGGAATTGCAGGATCAGGGTAAAAAAAATCTTGCCCCGCAGGGTACTATTACAAATGGTCAAGTACACCACAGAAGTTTAATAATCAAGATTTATATTTGTTGTTATAGAAACACTTTCAAAATTTTGCAATTGGCTCTCGGGCACTATATATGCCATTTCTGTGGGAGAATCAGATACACATGTTAGTATACGGGGAGGGCTTTCTAAATATGCCAAAATATTGGAAAGTGTGGACAAAAGTGAAATTTGAAATTCAGGATCATGGGGTAGTACCTTAAAATCAAGTTTCCAGTACTAAAACAAACCATTGTTGCAGTCCTAATAATCCTCTTGTCACCAATACAAAGATGTTTCTAATTTATTGAAATTTCTATTTCTCAAACAAATTACATTTGAAAGCAGCCAATGTGTACATCCTAGTGCTAGCTAGACCCCGCATTTTGTTCATGCATTGTTGAGACCTTTCCCAAATTAACCATTGAAATGCATTGCTGGGATCAATTTGAACTGGTCAAAGGGTCACCCTTGTGGTCGATTTGCTTTCAACATTCAAGGGAATGCAGAATAAAAACATGATAAAAACTCCTAGCATTGGCAACACATTGACTACACTTGTAAACTTGTAAAATGCATTTAAAATTTTGTATTTGTTTCTTTCAGAAAAAAATGAAATGATCTTGTGGAGCCTAGCTGAGATCTGACTTCATTGTATCTGTTGTAGCTGAACCTGGTATGTTTATTGCTCAGAAGTACATGTTTTAGATAATTTTAAAGCCATATATAGTCATTGAGCTATTTTAGCAATAAGCTTCACTAAATTATAATTAGTCATTTTAATTTGCGGACGCGTATTAACAGTTTCCACGCAGTCATTCTCAACTCAAGCGTATCACGCAGCTAAATAAGCGTGACCCCAAGCGTGTGCATGAACGCCCGTCTTGTGCAAATAATCTGTTGGCCAATCACGGAACAGTATACCGTTGTCAGGCATTTGTCGTCAAGGGTTGTCTTCCGGATATTTACGCAGTGCTACGCAGCTAACGCTGGGGTTTTAAATACGCGTCCACAAATTAAAATGACTAATAATAATGCAAAAATGTTATCATACCAAGTGGTTTGTATCAAACTTTTCTTGAATGGATTTAGAGTTTTCCACCATGTGGGGAAAACAGGTTTTGTTTGATCAAAACATCCACGGTGACGGAACAATAGAAACTTGATGCACAAAATATAACTTTTTGGATATATTGACTTGTACCATAAACCATTTTAAAGTTTGTAACCGAATAAGATAAATTGTACACCCTCCTGTTCTTGGCACCTCTGTGTCTATCAGTGACACTATTTGGTGTAACGTTAAGGAGGAACATTAAATGTTTGGGGAAACCTTTGGTACTGAAGCAGATATCCGGTGTTTCAGTCCTATCCTCATTCGCCAATACAGTGTGCTAAAGAAATTTAATGAATTTTTTAACTTGGGCCACGTTTTGGAAGATGGAAATTGTAGGATCATAGTTAATACCCCTGTGCTCATCTTTCTGTTCCCAACTCAGTAGTGCCAACTAATTTATTAATATAATTTTCATGTTTGTTTCATCTTATCTAGGTGCTGGTTTGTCTAAAGCAATTTCAAAAGTTGCTAGTTTGGATGACGCCCTTGTTAGTAAATTTACAGGTAAGCTGAAAAGTACCTATTTTCACATGGAATTAAAAATGTTGACTGCTTTTTCTTCGTGCATGGTTGAAATTGTAAGTAGGCCTACTACGTGAACTCAAACCCCTACTAATCTCTGCTTTAGGGCATTATGGTTTAGATTTACCACGACCAAATAATTTTAACCATGCCCTCTTAGAGCAAAATATTTGTAAATTATCCATGCCCATTTTTGAGACCACGACCATTGATTGATTGATTGAATTTATTCGGTTCTCATCAACTACAAAGACAATAAGATACAAAAATATAGCACATTTTAAAATAATAACTTACATTAAAAACTGTACAGTATAAAAGTTTACAAAACATTAAGGGCTGATACCTAAACTACAAGCCCCTCTTTCCGGCAGGAATCCTCCCTCAGTGAGCGCTCCCAGATTAGACCCAGGAAGGAGCAGTCATAAAATCAATTATATACATTCAAACCATGCTTTTCAAGTGGTTTGAAGAGCCGAGTCAATACAAGTTGGGATAGCCCATTACCAATCAATACCAATGTCATGTTTGTGGCTATCATCAATATTTTAGCACTTGCACATGAATGGGCTAAGGATTGAGAAAAGATAATTACAGCCTATATTTGTTATGTGTCACTGCACAATTCAAATTGATTTATTGGACTTGTGCAATGGTGCAGTTTAAGTCAATAAGGAGCACTTCTAAAATAAATGGCCTATAATGACCCAGGATTTTAAAGTGCAGTAACAAAGGAATTTTGGAGCAAGGATTCCTGTATGCAGTCATTTAGGTATGAACCCTAACATAGTTGATTTTAAACCAGGATAACTCATTAAGTCATGTTTCAGGCTTATTTCCAATGAAGTCCATACCTCATACCTCATGTTTGAGGCTTATCTCCAATGAGGACCATACGTACATTTTTTTTTGTGCTACCCATTACAGTCCTAATTACCAAAAGACTTGCGCTGATGACACTATTCTGTCCCCGTCTTATCGATAGATGCTGAAATAACATGGCTGTACGCACAGCCATTAGCCAAACCAAATCTGAGTGAGTCTTTCCTTCATATTAAAAGGTGGAGTTTGATAAAGTCAGTCAATATGACTAAATTCTTTGAATTTTGTTTAATTGCAGTACAAGATTTGTAGCAAGGATTTTTGTGGAAAAACTGACCCAAGCCTGCATTGAAGATACTGGCGCAGTGTGCCAAACTACTGTGCATTTAAAGATAGAGTAAGTTCTAAAATCATAGATGAAAAACAATTCAAATGGTCAATAGTCTTGAGTTTTAGGGAATTGAAGTGAAATATTATAACATCTAAAAAATGTTTTTTGTAATGATGAACGCTTACTGGGACTGATGGGCAGGTCTTACGACCTGTTCACAGTGACGATACATATTCCTCGTTCTGAACCAAGATCGGTTGCCAACCTATAAATTGTTTTGATAACTTATGTCCATGCAAGAGCAATCATACATGTTAAAGTGCAGGGATTTTCTGTTGGGATTGTGTGCGGGGTGGGGTGACAAGGGCAGATTGTGGGGTATTGGGGAAAAGCCGAAACTGCCTACTCGTGAAACCAATTAACAGATTCTCAAATTCTTCCTTTTAACTATGTTTCAGACTAGACTGAGCTGTTAACAATGGAACCAACATACTAATCATCTTACTTGCAACTGGTGTTCCTCAGGTAAGTTTTGGTGAAAGATAATAACAAGCTTAACCCTAACCCTGAATTGGTAAGTGGAGACTAAGTCCGAATACGTCATCATGATAAAAAGTGGGAATTCTCTGCGGGATTCGAACCAGTGACCTCGCACGCCGACTACTGGTACTCCTATACCACGCCACTTGGGTATGCAGCGATTTGGTGCCCATCTGACCCTCGCTTTGATGACGTATTCGGACTTAGCGCATTTTCATCACTTTTTACAGTGAGTTTTAGTGAATCTTCTAAGGGTTAGGGTTAGACAAGATGTAAGATGCTCATGTGATAACTTTGAGCATAAACCCAAACCATTGTTTTGACCTAATATTGATTGGAGATTGAAATTCTGAAGTATTAAGTGAAGTATTATAAAGTAGAAAAAGTTAATTTTGTAATGATGAACGCTTACTGGGACTGATGGGCAGGTCTCACGACCTGTTTACAGTGACGATACATATTCCTCGTTCTGAACCAAGATCAGTAAACCAATAACTCGGTAAATTGTGTTAAATAAAGATACACAGCAATGACAGCACAGTTAGTTATTTATCATATTTGTTTGTGCAGGTTGAATATTCTTGAAGGAATGAATTCTTCAATACAGTTTGTGCACGGGACAAGGCAGCACTCTTGCACGGGACAACCTGATTGATTCATAGGTAGGTAGGTTTCTTGTGGTTACCTTCTTAAAAATTGTATTGTACTACTACCAGAACTTTAAATAGTTTGAATGAAATTAAGTAATATTTTAGACTGGCTCAAAAGTACTTTTCTAGGGCAAATGCCCAGAAATTAAAATGGCATTTTCAGGGATTTGTTGAGATTCTTAGCAAAAAAATGTTACAATTGTTCTTTCAAATGCTTTTCAGAGATGTGATTTTTCAGGAAATTTCCTGATTTCAGGAAATTTTGATAGAAATTTCTTGTTTTCAGGAAATTCTGCCCTGCACAAAAGAATAGGAATAGGAAAGCACATTCTTTTAGGAAATTTCAAAGCGTTTCAGTAAATTTTGACCATACTGAATCACATCTCTGTTCTTCTTTCGTATCCTTTAAACTACTTCAATCCACTGCTGAACACATGTCCGTGCCCGCTCAGTGTTCTGTGCTAGATCTTCCTTTGTGCAGGCCTCCTCTAGGAGTGGGCATTGTAGCATACCTACTCATAGTCATACATGCATAACTACACTATTTTGTATCGACACGACAGTATCATACAAATGCTTGGTGTGGTAAAGTGTGGTCAATACTTGGGAAAATAGACACTTCAGACATTCGCTAACAGCATTATACTGTCAGTCGGGACCAAACGCTCCAAGCGTGACGATGTATGAAGCGATCTCGCTTGATGCAGCTCCTGAGCTAGCCTATAAGTCTCGCTTCATCAAGCATAGTCGGCGTGTACTTTTCCTTTTAGCTTAATTCACTACACAAAATCAATTGTAACTTCACAAAGTTTGTCTGTGCCAAACGATCATGTAAGTAACTGTAAAACTTCTTACAGTTGTAAAACAAGATCGACCGTTGCATTCAGACGATTTTCGAGAAAATTTTGTGACAAACATGCAAATTGCCGTGAAAAATGAAATTTTGATCGTGTGTATTTCTTGTGTGTCCGCTACACCGAGGCAGTCGCCATTGCTTCAGAATTTCGCTTGTGCATCGCAGAGGTCGTATGACATCACCTTCAAAATGACGCTGTATAAAGTGTGACACTTGATGAAGCGAGACTCATAGCTGCATCAAGCGACATGGCTTCATACAGCGTCACGCTTGATGGAGCGTTTGGTCCCGACTGACTGTCTTCTTATAGTGTCTTAGATGTAGACTAATAGTAGTACTAAAGTGATTCTCATAATTGTTCAGAGATCCGGGTACGCGGCATGACGACCCAACGCGTACAGTGAGTGGAGCGGCGCACACCCGGGCTCTTTGATCTTGCGCGACACAACCAATCAGCACCAATGTTACCTTTTCTTGGTAGACGCACGTCACACAAAACGCAAGGCTCAAATCTCTGATCAATTATGATAATCACTTAAGCCCCAGTAGAGACGTAGAACAAATCATCATTGGGACGTGTATAATGTTCTAGCAATCTGAATGGATCTAACTATGGCAGGATTGGCAGCACTTTTTGTATGCGTTATTTGCGTAAGCCCACACAGTCGCAGTCACTGCGTGTTAGCGTGTACAATACTGTACATGTATGCAGCATTATTTTCAAGTAAGTGACAGTATGTTTTCAAGTCCACATGGAATCCCACTATACACCGTAATTTCACAGTGTAGCATACCATATCTTTTTAAATAATTTATGTTTATAGCCCAATTTTTTTATCCCATTAGGAGTACGGGTTTATGAAAGTAAAGAAATACAATAATACGTACCAAATCCAGAAGATCAGATTCCTGGACAAAATATCCCTTCTTGGTTCATGAATAAAGCGTAATATTCCAGTGAGAAAAATAGATTAGCGACGTACAGCTCATATGAAACCTAGCAAATGGTTGGTGGAAAACTGCAATTGATTATTTTGTTCGAAATTTCCTACCAATTGATTATGTTTCAATTTTGCGCTAACTCAGTAATAATGCATAGAGGTCTAGTGGGTCAAGGTGTTTAGTCTTGCATAGTCAAACATTTTGTAGCATTCAGTTTAGTTTAGTTTAGCATGAAAACATGTGCTCTCGAAAGCCCTTAAAGCATTATAGGCCTTGACAACAAATATCATCTGATGTAGTGAAAAACATTTGCGAGATGACAGGAAAGGTTAAATTCACAGGAAATATGATCAAAGGACAAAAATAAAAGTTACCGTAGGTGAGAGATAGGGTTAGTTCTAAATCGAAAACAAATTTCTGGAACCTGTTTTAACTCATGAGATGCACCTGCCAGTTTTTCTACATTTTACGTAAAAACAACAACACCACTTGTTACAAAACCATTTTACGAATGGGTCTTAACCAGCGGTAGGTAGATGTAGTGAGAAGTACTGATGGTCTGGTATAGTGGAAACTTGTTAGTAAGAAAACCTGGCTATCACGAGCTGAAACATGTGGTCCCGTTTGAGACCCTATAGGCCTACTTTGTGTACAAAATAGATTGTTTACTACAAGTGAATAAAGAGTTTACACACTGCATTGTATCCCCATTCCCCGCGTGTATGATTTGACTTTGCATATCACACCAATTCTCATAAATTAATGTCAATCTCGGCGTATCGGTGTTGATATGTGATAAGTTTTGTATGAAATTGTACCAAACCTGTACAACTCGTTTCCGATAAGGTAAATTTAATTACAACCACAGTCCCGACAAAATGAGGTTAACTTTTGTCCGACCCTTTAGTACCCAAACAAGCACAAGATGTGACCATGATTGAACATTTTACATTTAGTACACGATGGATAAGACTAGCTACAATTTAAGTCTGAAATCCTGCTGATTGAGCTATAAAATATTCCAACAAAACATAATCTTACCAGCATCGACCGCAAGCTCGTCATTTCCCACTGTCAAAACAGCCTATATTGTACGTAGTCATGCCCTCTTTAATTTCCATTCCGTGTTGTGATAATGAAGTGGTTTGTCTTCCCATCAAAAATGACGTCATCCGCCGCAATCTCAGGGCTTAAAATAAGCGAGGGCGCTGGGCGATTTTCCCCCTAAATGATAAAAATAGCCCCCGAAAATGAATTTACGAGGGCACTTTTTTCCTTAAATAGCCCCCAAAATTATCTAAGAATTCTGAAGTTTGTAATACAACAAAGACAAAAATGCCCCCATAAATTTCAAAATAGCCCCTGAAAATGAAAATACGAGGGCATATTTTTTTTTCAAAAGAGCCCCCAAATATTATGAATTATTTTGAGGCCTTGTCATCGGTATCTAGGCCCCAAGGCTCACGCTAATGCGCGTCTGGTCAGGACGCAATTTTTTTTTTGCTCACTGCATCAATGACTTGCGTCCGTACTGACGGGGCTTGAAAATAATAAAGGCAAGCTGATACTAGTTTAACCTTACCGATCCAAAACAAAATTGATCAAAACCTCTCAAATTAAGAAAATCCGATAGTAAAGTTAAAAAGTATCATTTGTTGTCAAAAAAGGAAACATTTTCCACCGTTTTTTTCTTCGATTTTCACTGTTTAAATCACTGCTCGTTCGAAATACTTTGGTTGACATATATTAAATCAAAATGGCGGCACGCGGTGCTTCGCTGCAGAATCCCCAATTTTAATGCATTTTTATAAAGAATTATTGCTCAAAATATATTACTAATCTTGTTTACTTTGACTAAGTTGGGATCGAGTGTAGAGGAACCCGGCTTATGTGTGTTCATGTGAATTTAGTGATGTTGAATTTTAAAGGTCCTTTTGCCGATCTTTTTTCATCCCCCTGGGCTCACCAGGAAGTAGTGCTGATGTTGATGCCAACAGAAAGTCCATAATTTTCTCATTATCTTCCCAAAATTTCACCTTCATATTCATTGTACTTTTTGAGTTATTGCCAAAATTGTAGGATTTACTGGTCAACCAGTTAAATGATTTTTTTTTGTATTATATAGTAGTCTTATCCCAAGTCTTGCAAGTGTTACATTCATATTTTTGTCCCTGGAGGGTAAGCAAGTGACCACTTTGGAGTGAAACTTTGCAAAATGTGTTTTAGGGGTCAAGGTCAGCCAGTTGGAAGTAAAAAAATAAATATGTAAAAATAGATGTTCCTAGGTTCCAGGTTCCTTGGCGTTATATCCTAACTGAAGAACTTTGCCGAGTATAACGTAGAAGAAGTAGGAACAAACACCTTTAAGCTTACTGAACATTGTGTATGGACGCACACAAATTCTGTTGGACGCACATTTGCCAATCAAATTTTACACAATACTACTGAGTTTACAACGCTAGTTGTAGGAGCTTAACAGGACACACCCACAGCGACATACAAAGCTTTTACATGCACTCACAGCGACATACAATACTTCGTGCTCGTTGTCGTGGCTTCGCCACTCTCTGTCGCGGCTTAGCCGCTCTTTGTGTCACTACTTGGCGAGGTCCTTCTAGACGGACTAGGTACTGCGGACGCAGAGCTTTTGAGGGCTAGCGTGAGCCCTGTCGAGGCCGAAACACAGAAGTAAACTTTTGCAAAATATTGGGTGTATTTTTAATAATTTTCCCCAAAAGCATCCAACTCTTTGAAAATTTGGTGCTTTTCTTTATAGGTAAATAAACTAATAATAATGGTGGTAATTTACCAGTTAATTAAAGGGTAATTTACCGACTAACACTCTGAAAATCGCATCACTATTGAACATCCACTATTGAATATCCAATATGAAAATCGGCAATTTGATTGAGGAATGGCGCGAAACTGCAAAATTATTGTAGGGCTTGGACAAAAGGATATTGGGGTATGGACATACATGTGACCCCTTACCCCAATGTCATCCAGGGGTCATTTGAGGTCATTGACCCCAAAAGGTCAAGAGATGCCTAGTCTCACATCACATGTAAGAAAAATAATACACCATATATTGTTATGGAGGCGGCGGCTGGAAGAACAGAGTTTGTCGTTACATCATTTCACAGTTGTTTGAGTTGTTGTATTTTCTCAAAATATTTATTTTATATCATTTCCCAGATAAATCAGCAACAGAAGGAAGTTGAAAGAAAGTTAGTAGAGCTTGAAGGCAGATTGAGGACGAGCACAGAAGCAAGGAGGAAGCTGAAAGAAAGAAGAAATGTGAAGAAGACTGCAAACTCAGAGAACCAAAGCGTAGGGAGATCAAATTAAAATTAAAACTCTTGCAAAAACATGTGAAATGTGAAGAGAAACGCAGAGAACTAGAAAGAGAGGAATTGCGTCTAAATTTAACCACAAAGCCAAAGAGACTAAATTCTGCTGTTGTCAAGACGGAGACTACAACTAAGACCAGGGGTGAAGTACACCACCAGAGAGTTCAAAGTCCAATGGATGAGTATCTTTAACTACAGTAGAACTCATTTTACATGATTTTGGCATCTTTGTTGTGCATCAGTTCTGTTGTAATTTGTTACCTAGCTCAGTTGAAGGGTTTGTTCTGCATGGTGTTATCGCTCAATGTGTTTACCAGGACACACCCACAGCGACAAACAAAGCTTTTACACTCACAGTGACATACAAACCTGGTACTGCGGACGCAGGGCTTTTGAGTGCTAGCGTGAGCCCTGTTGAGGCCGAACAAACTTCGTGTGTAAATGTGGACAGATTGCTAACAAGTATCAGCATTTATCACTTACAATCTCCAGGTAAATGTAGCTTAAATACAAGAGCCTCATAAGTATGATAACATGAAAAATCTGATTGTAAAGACTGATTTTAAAGTTCCTGAATTAAACGATACATATTGGGGTAGAAATATAATACTGCATTTTTTGTAATAACATTTTCGAAAAAAGGGGTCAACTAATACAGGTAAAATTGCATGCAAAATTCACGGATATATATGGCAAAATGTGTTTCCTGGATGAACAGACAGTACTCCATCAAGTGATGATAATTAAATTAAAATTAATTTTTAAATGATGTAGAAAGTCAAATATGAAAATGAAAATTGAATCTGACTGACTTCAGACTCATTTTGCTTGATGACATCACATGTAAGAAAAATATATTGTTATGGAAGAACAGAGTTTGTTGTTACATCATTTCACAGTTGTTTGAGTTGTAGATAGTTTTCTCAAAATATTTATTTTATATCATTTCCCAGATAATCCAGCAACAGAAGGAAGTTGAAAGAAAGTTAGTAGAGCTTGAAGAAGCTGAAAGAAAGAAGAAACGTGAAGAAGACTGCAAACTCAGAGAACTAAAGCGTAGGGAGATCAAATTAAAATTAGAACTCTTGCAAAACCATGAGAAATGTGAAGAGATTCAAGAGAAACGTAAAGAACTAGAAAGAGAGGAATTGCGTCTAAAGTTAGCAACAAAGCCAAAGAGACTAAAGTCTGCTGTTGTCAAGACTGAGACT
Organism: Ophiopholis aculeata; assembly: GCA_032273385.1. NCBI lineage: Eukaryota > Metazoa > Echinodermata > Ophiuroidea > Amphilepidida > Ophiactidae > Ophiopholis > Ophiopholis aculeata. The sequence goes on along the minus strand of JAUMTS010477705.1, from coordinate 7,033 downwards.
ACAACTAAGTACACCACCATAGAGATCAAAGTCCAATGGATGAGTATCTTTAACTACAGTGGAACTCATTTTACATGATTTTGGCATCTTTGTTGTGCATCAGTTCTGTTGTAATTTGTTACCTAGCTCAGTTGAAGGGTTTGTTCTGCATGGTGTTTTCGCTCAATGTTTTTACCAGAACACACCCACAGCGACAAACAAAGCTTTTACACTCACAGTGACATACAAACCTGGTACTGCTTTTGAGGGCTAGCGTGAGCCCTGTCGAGGCCGAACAAACTTTGTGTGTAAATGTGGACAGATTGCTAACAAGTTTCAGCATTTATCACTTACAATCTCCAGGTAAATGTAGCTTAAATACAAGAGCCTGTATGATAACATGAAAATCTGTTTTTAAAGACTGATTTTAAAGTTCCTGAACTAAACGTTACACATTGGGGTAGAAATATAATACTGCATTTTTTGTAATAAAAATTTTCGTAAAAGGGGTCAAGTAATATAGGTAAAATTACATGCAAAATTCACGGATATGTGGCAAAATGTGTTTCCTGGATGAACAGACAGTGCTCCATCAAGTGATGATAATTAAATGGCAAGGGTCGCACTGCCAGACTTACTGGTTCAAAATGGCTAACCGGCAATCTATAGCCATGTCGTACTACATTATTAAACTTGCATTTTAGAATGTTGTTGTCTTTTGTCCTAGAATAGGTCACTGTATTCACATAGTTTGATGGATTGTCATGGGAATTGGACAAAAGTATTATACTTGGGGTATGGACACACATGTATCTAGGGGTCATTTAAGGTCATTGACCCCAAATGGTCAGAAGACGCATCGGCCTAATTGGTCACTGTATCCTGTATCCACATACTTCAAGGGATTTTCATGGGACTAGGACATAAGGATAACAAAATAAGAATTTGTTTATAAAAATAAAAACAAATTAATAAAAAGGTGGCAAAGTAAGTAATAAGTTGCTTTTAAATGGATTTTAAACACGCATGGCAAAGAAGCCACTCCTAATTATTATTATTTTTTTTAATGTGGGTTAGCAATTCCAATCCGTTACAATACTAGGGCTTGCATGCAAAATGTATACTTGTTATTAGTGTTACCTTATTAACAGTACCAACATGGATCTGTTCAAACACACGCAATAAATTGCATGTGACACCAAAAAAAAGTCAAAAAAATGTGGCAAAGTAGCCGCGGTTTACGGTTATCTGCACTTGTTTTTTAATTTTCTTAATTTTTTTCAGATCATGCCTAGGACTAGAAGGCAAAACAACAAGGAGGACCAGGATGAAAATTTTTTCAAGAAACTTCAAAAACAGGAAGCAAAATGGTTTGAAGTAAGGGATGCAGGACATAAAGGTAAGTAATTGATATCATTGTCAATACATATAGGGTCTACACTATAGGTGAAGTTTCTTCTAATTGGTTGTATAATTAGAATCTTTGACCTGGCCACATGGGTCAAACATGTGATTTTGCTATAAATCATCACTTCTTTTGTAAACAAGGGAACATGAGTTGGTCATGTGACAGGATATCAGTAGATGTTTAGATAGGGTGTTTACAGATAAGGGATCAAAGGTCATTAAGGGGTAGTTTTCAGTCAGAGTCAAAATGGCTTATCAAAAAGTGTATTTTTTTTCCTGATGCGCTCTGGGATTGCATGTCATATTGCCTAGTCTATAATACACAGTATGCTGATCAGTCTTCCCAGCATGCAGCGCAAATTCAAGCCTGAAAATGTTCCTTGTTTCCTCGAAAACGATAACTCAAAAATGCAATAAGGCATTGGGGCGGTTCCGCGATGACTCGCATTACACTTTTCTGCGTCTTTCCACATTTCAAGTGCTCTGGACAAAATGCAAGTAAATATATTTTTGAAAAGAAGTGACTGGTGCACACAATTCTGACATGAAAACATTGATCAAATTTGCAAAAGGTCCTTCCAGGATTCAACCCGTCTTTCAATTCCTATGACAAAAAGATCTTTTTGCGACAAAATATTTTCTGTTAGGACTTTGCTTACACCATACCCTGTACTCAAGGCTTCAATCTACTGGTAACCAAAACTTTCTGTGTTCCTTAATATGACCGTGGTGCTTGCGCAAAGTTTGGTTACTCTCATTACACAAAAAGTACATGGCAACAATTAGCCTGGATTTGATTCACCTGCTACCTCAAACTAAATGAACAGTGGCTTTAACAAACATATCTTCATTGAACCTACCATATAGTTCTAGAAAAACAGGTAAAACAAACTGAGGATGCAATTTCGTATAATAGAATAGAGAAAAAAACTAGGTTACTCGCAAGTCGCATTACAGTTTCTCCAACCATTGAGCTGGGATCAAATAAAAGTATTATCCTCCAAATGTTGAATTAAATCAAAGTGTTTCTATATGAAAACCACAGAATAAATAGATTCAAACCAAAGTAAGGTCATAAAACATATATAGAAAACACAGATTTATAACCGGAGATTCCGGAATTCGCCGCCATCTTGGTTGAACATGGTAATCTAATTCAGGTCTTTCTAATTGGGGGTATTCGGGTTTTTGCCCGGCCGCATTTCGGAACTAATCGTTGCTAATGCAGTTATTGAACCACGCGCGTATTTGATTAACGCCCAACTTAGCGACGCACCTTTCGTGTAAAATATTGCGTCGCTTGCCTTGAGCGCAGCATCTTTGCGTTTCGGGAAAACTCGCAGACCCGGCGTACGCTAGCGCGTGCTGTCGGCAAAAACACGAATATCCCAAATTAGAGCTCCATAGCTGACGACGCCATTGCACGGGCGGTATAGGAAGGCTGGGATCTCCGGTTATATATCTGTGATAGAAAACATATATCCAAGTTTAGAATTGTGGTCACTCCACTCGCATTATACTTTGCTTTAATAGGATGAAAATTTACTAAATCTTCAGCAGGATCCAGTTCAAATTGATTTGTATTGATGAAGTGATTGTCTGTAGTGTACAAATAAAACAAATTTATAACAATCAAGAGCAAATTTTACCAAAATTGCATTTTAATTTAAGTTGTAAGATAGGCTGAAAATGTCAAATTGGCCTTATTTGAAAAGTTGAAGTCCGATTGGAACCAAACTTGGTTTATGGATATAATTTGGGAGCCCTCATTTGTTGATGACGTCAAAGGTCACATACCAAGGTCAAAGGTCATATGAGGTCAAGTTGTAAGATAGGCTGAAAATGTCAAGTTGAAGTCCGATTGATATAATTCGGGAGCCCTCATTTGTTGATGACGTCAAAGGTCATATGAGGTCATTTGTTAATGAGGCCAAAGGTCACATACCAAGGAAAGAAGTAGGTAAATATTTCCTATGTTTATTATGTTAATTTTCTTTCCTTGTTTCTTTACAGTTGAATTTGAATTAAAAGTTGCATATTTTCCTCAAGATGTTTCTGATGATAAGTTGTTTAATGTGAAATTGCACAGTTGAAAAGTTGTTGAAGTCTGATTGGAACCAAACTAAGTTGTTTAATGTGAAATTGCACAGTTGAAAAGTTGGAAGTCTGATTGGAACTACTATGCTTGTATTATAGACAGTCTGGGCTATAAAAGTCCTACCATTCACAAACCGCGACGGCAGGCAACACTAGCGGTCCGGGGACCGCGATGTATTTTTTCATTTTTTTTTGCAGATTTGGTGTCAGTACGCACCAACTCATCAAACAAAGGTGTGATGAGCATGTTCTGAAAGTATGACCCAAATTTGACCCTCTATAGCCCACTCCTATTACAATCATAATCTTCACAATATCTTCACTTGCTATTAATCTTATGCACGATCCTGGTGTTTGTAGCTTGCGGATGTCGACTTCTGAGCCCTGTCAAAAAGTGACATGGCAAGTGCAACTGACTGGTGGCGCACGTGAAATGTGAGAATTGTTTGACTGGAATGATCGATTCTAAGCATGAAAAACATTTCACATCACAGGTCAAAGAAGGTCAAAGGTCAGATTATCAACATGCTCTGCTTGTCATGGTCACCTGTCTTCGTATTCTCTTGAATGCTAGTTTACATTGCATTGCAGCACAGCATCATTTTGTCACAGTTCAATATCTACATGTATATATTTATATGACCCACTCTTATTGATTGTGATACGGTACGTCGGATGCACTAGGTCTGTTGCATTTGTGTCCCTGTACATAGACAATCAAGATTATTGGAACCTCAGTTCTGTGACAGACCAGCCGATGCACCACTTCTGTTGGGGTCAGTAATTTCATTTTTGTCCACAATGGCTGGTTTGAGTTTGAGGTCAAAATGTGTCAATGTGGACAAATCGTGAATATGCTTAATTAAATCAAACATGAGAGTGGCAAAACATGTCGTAATGACTTCATTTTAGGCAAGGTATACGGGATGTTCATAGAATGTTGAAAATCCAATTAGCTATTGTATTTGGAAATAATTTTTGGACAAATTCTGGCAACACCTATATCAATCGCAATTTTTATCGCCATTAAACGCACGGCAATCGCGGATTAATTGTGCTAATTTTCGCGTGTGATATGTGCACATTTTACCGCAGTGGTCGGAAAAAGTTGCCATGTATGATTGTATGTTGCTTTGTCCAAGATTTAAATAGTACTATAAGATAACTTTGTTCCCCTTTTTTCTTTTTTTTTCAGGAAGGGGTGTCTTTGCACTACAAGACATTAAGGCATGTCAATTCTTAATGGAGTATGTAGGAGAACTTATTATAGAAGAAGAAGCAGACAGAAGGGAAAAGGAGGGAATTAATAGCGTGTATCGCTATTATTTTACGTATGAGGGGAAACAACTATGGTAAATGTTATTTTATTGCGTTTATTTGGATCAGAAAGTTATGAATGAAGTACATTAAAGCCATGAAATATATGGCCAGACAAATCATAGCATGAGTTACTGTACCATGAGTAACCACCTTTATATCACATCGTGTTGAATAAAACTGTGACCTGAATTTCTTGTCCAATTGCAGCAATATAAACCTTGGCATAGTAGCTACTCACCATAATAATCAACTATGTTGTACTGTTGTTTGTTTTAATAGCACACGATCAAAATAAAAATGATGTAGGCCTAATTTTTGGCACATGTGTGTCCTCTCAGTATAGCATGAGTTACCAGTTTTTTGAGCCTGTCCCACAGATTAAGTTACAATTTCTTTTGTTTTTATTTAATGAGGTTCTAGCCTTTAATGTTGCCTATCAAAACAAAAGAAATGAGGAACCCAATCAAATAAGTTGATAAGTTAGAGCATGAAGGGTACAAAATGATGCACCAGTCCGCGGCAATATTTTTTTAATAGCCGACCGGGCAGTCACTAGTGCTAAATAACTTGCCAAAATGTAACCATGACAAGCAAAAAATGAATGAAATATTTGAGTTCAGTAACATTACCATTGCAATATGATGAAGTTCATGGCTGCAGAATTGGGAAGTTTTTAGCCTTCGGTCGCCCACCAAGTCAGGCCTGGTTTGATATTATTTTATGTCTAAACATACACACAATTTATTTTGTATTAGCGATTTTAATTGTCTACTTCTAATTTTGTTCAAATGTGTTTTCGGAAGTGGGTATTTCACTTCAAGAAACTCACAGAATGAAGTCCAGTGAGCAAATTGACTGACATATGTTCATGAAAATGAATATGCAATTATGCATCAGTGTATTACCATGACGTCATGGTTTTGCACATTTTTATTGCATGCAGTAATCCTTACTATTATGTTCTGATGATTACCAAAACTACTAAATATGCGTAAGATCCAATATTGATAGGAGCTCTGTGGAATTTATGAAGAAATTGTGGCTTGTTTATCAACACAGTATAGATAAAGTTTCTGGGAAATTTAACTGCATGTGACTTGTGATTGCCCGAACGGGCAGGGTTGCATGGTAATGTACTAGCCCGAAATTAAATTCAATTGCCCTGGGCTATCGGACAGGGGAATTGTTGCGGCCTGGGATGTGCTTTTAAAATGTAGCATGAGTTACTGTGAAATCGACCACTTACATGAAACCTAATGGATATACAAATGACTAGTTTCTGATAGTTTGCTGATTTAGTAAACCAATTAAGAGACCTGTAAAATAGTCTAGTATGTTGATGTAATGTTATTGAAGGACGTTTGAGAGCAAAGTAAGATAGTAGAAAATTTGGCCTCTGTCACGCCTTAGCATATTTTAACATATCCCATATCGTGCCATCTGTGTGAGCTTTCAAACTAAAACTAACCTAGGAGATTGCTACACTTATTACATTACAGTGTTGATGCTACTGAGGAGACACCAAGGTTGGGGAGATTAGTAAATCACGGCGACTTCCCAAGGGATAGAAGCTGCAGGATGCGTATATTGTTGAATGGTGACAAGCCTTCACTTTGCCTCTTCTCAACTAAAAAAATAAAAAAAGGCACAGAAGTACTATATGGTTATGGGGTAAAGGTTCCATGGATGGAAAAGGTAAGAGAAAGTTCTATATCTCAGTAGAAGCTCCATACTTTTTTGTTGCAGAATTATATTTGGTCTCATTCATTCACACATTGAAAAGATAACCACATGAAAAATAAAATTGAGATCTGAGAAACATATAATCTGTACAATCTTGTTTGACCTTGGCCATGAAATTAATCTTAGGGCTATTGACTAGCTCTAGACTCTCATATCCCAAGTTTTACCATCGTAGTTCGAAATTAAAGTTAACCCTTCAAGTAAAGACATTTGGATGGAAAGTGAACATTCAGATCTTGCAATTTCCTCCCCAAGTTCCTTCTTACTTTTCGGGTACTGGTCTGTCTCATCCCTGATTTCTTATGAGGCCCATCTTGAGGACAGTAAGTGCAGCTTACATGAATTAGCTCACCTCATTTAGTGAATTGTTGACCAACCTTTACATGCCTTATATTTTTGTTGCAGATAATTGCGGCTGCAGGATCTAAACCTGAACCTGAAGACCCTGAACATGTACCAACATCAGTGTCAGCTGCTGAAGAGACCA
>JAUMTS010476594.1:0-13430 GCA_032273385.1 Ophiopholis aculeata | reverse complement strand
CCCATCTCAAACCACTTCTGGTTCACAAGACAAAAATGTGTGAAAATCAATATTTGATCCATAAATCAATAACTACTTGTCTTGTGTTATTGAATTTCCAGTGCAGTGATTGGATTCCTAGCCCCTGTAAGATGTGTATAAGTTCCGCAAACTTTTCCGATCTTTACGGAACAATATTCGTAACTTTTACGGAAATGTTCCGTAAAATTACATATTCCCCGAAACAAAATAACAACCCGTCAAATTACGGGGAAAGGTAAAAAAGTTCCGGAAAACTTGCTGCCGGCATTTTCCACGTAATTTTACGGATTTTGTTTTTACAGTGCACCAGACAGCCTTCCGGACTCATCCCAGATCCATTCTGATTCATCTCTCTCTTTACATTAACACTTGACTCATCACATACTACTCTTGGTTCACCTCTACTCACCAGACAAGCGTCGTAGACTCTTCCCACCCGCCGGCATTCTGACATTATCCTTAGATCGTTTCTTCTTCACAATCCCCCACCAGACAGCCCTCCAGAACATATCAAATCACTTCTGGTCAATCTACTCCCGCTCATTTCAGCCACTTCTAGTTTGGTAAACCCCGTCAGTCCGAACCCTAAGCCCAACCCTAACCCTGACCCTGACCCTAACCCTGAACCTGCCCCTAACCCTAACCCTAAATTCGGACACCAAATCCCTTCAAACCCATTCCATTTCATTTCTAGTCCATCCATCTCCACTGGGAAGCGCTCTTGATTCTTCCCATATGCTTCTGGCGCATACCCCTCTCCACAAGAAAATCCTCTTCGGCTCATCCAATCTTTCTGGCTCACTTCCCCTCGCCAGACAGCCCTCTTTATTAATCACAAACTTTCTCTGTTATCGCGCTTTGCATGCTGGGACAGAATGACGTAATTATCTCTTCAGGTCATGATATCCACTTGACGATAGACCACTTCAATCACTCTATCAATATTGATTATAACGGAGGTGTGTGTGCGTGCGCAGTCCAATATGGCGTAGTTTTCAACTCTCTTGCAAAAACGTCATCTTCAACGTGAATAACTGGATATATCCTGTGCCAAATATCATCAACTTTTCAGGATTTGTATTATCATAGTTTCTCCACGACTGTATGCCATCTCGATTCACAATAGATACTTTGATTGTGAATTTACAACATCCTTTGTCAAACAGCTGACCGAGCCTGACGAATTCAACAGCTTGTCCGCCCTTCCCGATCGAAGTCTGAAGGTAGGAGAATTATTGTTGCCAATTTTTGGAGCTGAAGTATAATGTTTTGCTTGACGCTACCAATCCTTACCATCCATCCTCCATCCTTCGTTGTCGTGTGATGTCAATTACGTGCATCCCGCTTTGTTGTACCTGTACTGCTGCTATTCAACCCTCTGTTGTTGTGACCTTGAACACTGAGCCTACCCTTGTGTTTACCACCTTGCCATCATTAACTGTTTACCAAAACTTACCACCTGCTGATGTTGTGTGCTTACCTGTAAACCTGCCACCCATCCTTCCTACCCGTGTACCTCCATCCTTCATCTAGAATTGTTTGTGTATTTACTGGTGATTGACAAATTATGTACAATATTATAACAATTCCACCATGTCGAGAAATGTACAGTATTATCATGCTAAAGTAGCAGAAATCACCATGAAGAGCCTGACATCACCCAAACTTTGCCTGTCAATCATCACAGCTCTACTATGGGAAAAAATCAGAGCTGGTGATGTTGAACTAAACCCAGGCCCACGACTACCTAAATTTCCATGTGGACAATGTCTGAAAGCATGTACCAACTACAAAGGTGCTAAAGCTTGCATCTTATGCGAGGAATGTGACACATGGTATCATGTACAATGCCTACAAATGTCTGAAGAAGTATTTTCTTCCCTAGCTAGATCTGACATACCATGGGAATGTGTTAACTGTGGCCTACCCAATATCTCAGCCAATATTTTTGACTCTATAATTGTCAATTCTGATACAGACACTTCCACCAAAAGCAGCTCAACATCTAGCTACAGTTCTGATCCAGGCTCACCATGTGCCCAATCATCACCATCTAAAACTCCAGTAGCTAGTTTTAGTGCCAGAACCAACCTTCGCACCCTCACGATAAACTTCCAAAGTATTTGTAGTAAGAAAGAGGAATTTTGGAGTTTAGTTGACGCCACAAAGCCTGACATCATCTTTGGCTGCGAGACCTGGTTAAATCCTGCCATCCGTCAAGGTGAATGTTTCCCTCCTGGATACAACCTCTACAGGAAAGATCGTAAAGGTGGATGGGGAGGAGTACTTCTTGGAGTGCATGACAGTCTAATTAGTCACCAAGTTGAAGTAGATCTTGATTGTGAATTTGTTGCTGCCAAGATCATCAATGGCAAGCAAGACATTGTTATTGGAGCTGCCTACAGGACACCAAATAGCAAGCAAAACTATATGGACATTCTAAATCAGGCTATTTTCAGCTTGTGTACCTCAAACCCTGGAGCTGCGGTGTGGATCTCAGGAGATTTCAACCTACCTGACATTGACTGGTCAACCGATCAAATCATCGGTCATGATAACCCCAAATGTATGAATGAGTCTTTCATACAAACCTTAGCTGACGCAGGGCTGGAGCAGCTTGTTCACTTCCCAACTCACCTTGACAACACCCTGGATCTGATCTTAACCAACCGTCCATCACTGGTTAACAGATGTGAAGGTTTACCAGGCCTAAGCTGGCATGATGTGATCTTTGCCGACTTCAACATCCAAGCTAGTAGACAGAAACCTGTTCGTCACAAGATACATCTATGGAGACGTGCCGACTTCGACACTATTAGATCTGAAACCAAAGCATGGGCTGATAACTTTACAGCAACCCACTCAAGCTCAACACCTGTTGAAGTCCTGGCCAACGAAGTTGAACAGTTTCTTGAGAGGACTCTAAAACAACATGTCCCCTCAAAGATGACCTCTAGCAGAAACAACCAGCCGTGGTACAACACATCAACTAAGAGGATCTGTCGGAGGAAAGCAAGAGCTTTCAAGAAAGCTAGGAAGTCCAATAAAGACAGGGACTGGAAGAGGTTCCGAAGACTGAAAAAGCAAGCCCAATTTACTTGCCGCCAAGCTTACAACCAGTACTTAACCAACCTAATCAACAGTGAAGCTGGAGGGAACAAGAGACTAGGTGCATTGATCAAAGCAAAGCGATGTGAACACACAGGTATAGCTCCGCTGAAGGAAGGCACTCTACTCCACAGTGATCCTAAGACGAAAGCAAACATACTAAATCGCCAGTTTACATCCGTCTTCACCAATGATGCTTCATCTCAGCTCCCAGATCTTGGAGACAGCCCTCACCCAGGAATGAACAACATCCATGTCCAACTACCTGGCATCATCAAGCTGCTTAGAAACCTAAATCCACACAAGGCAACTGGACCTGATGGAATACCAGCCAAACTTCTCAAGGAAACTGCAGTTGAGATAGCACCAGCCTTAGCTCTGCTCTTCCAGGCATCACTCAATCAAGGATGTGTCCCTTCTTCCTGGAAGAAGGCACTGGTAGTTCCTATCTTCAAAAAGGGTAGCAAATCATCACCAGCAAACTACAGACCAATCTCCCTTACTGCCATCCTGTGCAAGTTATGTGAGCATGTCGTCCACTGTGCAATCATCCACCACCTTTTGGAGCATAAGATCATATCCGACGCACAGCATGGATTTCGTAAAAGAAGGTCCTGTGACACCCAGCTCATCCTTACCATCAATGACTTAGCCAGAGGACTAGAAGAAAAAGGACAGACAGATCTCATCCTTCTCGACTTTGCCAAGGCTTTTGATAAGGTCTCCCATCGACTCCTCCTGCACAAGATTCAACACTACGGAGTACGTGGCACCACTCTTCAATGGGTCAGTGACTTCCTCAACAATCGAACTCAGCAAGTCCTGGTTGATGGTCAAGTAAGCAGTAAAGCCTTCGTAACATCTGGCGTACCTCAAGGAAGCGTCCTAGGACCCCTACTCTTCTTGGCCTTCATAAATGACCTTCCAGACTGCACCAAAAGCTCCGTAGCACGCCTCTTTGCCGATGATTGTGTTCTGTACAAACGAATCACTTCAATTGATGACGCTACTCAACTGCAAAAAGACCTTGATGCTCTGCAGCAATGGGAACGTATGTGGCTCATGGAATTCCACCCATCCAAATGTCAAGTTGTGCGCATCACCAACAAGCGACAGCCCATTCCAGCCACCTACTGCATCCATGGAGAAACCCTAGAGTGTGTTCCATCAGCAAAATATCTGGGCCTCCTTGTTGACAGCAAGCTGAACTTCAACGCTCATGTAGACTCAACTGCAAAGAAGGCAAATGGGACCAAAGCATTCCTTGGGCGCAACTTCAACCATTGCAGTCGTAAAATTAAGGAGGCTACATACAAGACCTACGTCCGTCCCATTGTTGAATATGCTGCAGTGGCTTGGGACCCACACACCCAACGCAACATCCATAAAGTGGAACAAGTCCAGAGAAGCTGTGCTAGATACGTCACCAAGAATTATGACCGCCGATCAAGTGTCACAACCATGTTGAATGAGCTGAATTGGCCGACCCTGCAGAGTAGACGAAGTCAGATTCGTCTAGCAATGCTCTATAGGATTCGTTTTGACTTGGTAGACATCAACTGGAACAACCATCTTACCCAGCTAACATCCATCACAAGAGGACATGGTTCTCGCTTCTGGACCCCCCACTGCAGTAATCAAACCTACTCATCCTCCTTCTTTCCTCAAACCAGTAAGGAATGGAATGCTCTAAAGAAGGACCCAGCTGACTTCCCCACACTTGATGTCTTCAAGAAGGCACTGAGGGAAGCCACCTAGTTGCAGACTGGAGAAATGATTTTTAACAGCACTTCACTGTATATACAATTTTGCACGAGAAACTTGGATGTCTGCACATATTGGACATCGCACACACACACATACGCAGTGTGATTATCTTCATTCAATGAAGGCTGCACTTATCTAGGAAGATGAAAGACGAGATCTATAGAAAATCGATTGCAGTGATTGGTTCCAAAGTCAAAGAGAACCAATCGCTACAGCATTGTGGGTAAAAACATAGGTGCGTGCGTTAGCGCGTGTCTTCATGCCTTACAAGCCAGTCTCCGCTCTAGAGTTAATTATAGTTTGTACAGCTCGGTGGTCGGAACTCGCAACAATAAAGACAAATACTACATGTATAGTCTAGACAAAGTTGTCGAATTTGACAACCTGAAATTGCCACACAGTCAGATTTCATTTATTTTGATAATTGTCTAGCTACTTACAGCTTCATAACGCAATTGAAGCTTTTTGGATTCTTCTTGTTCCATTTCCCATTTCTTAAATCTGAATCCTTTCTTTTTTCTGTCATATTTCCTCGGTTTCTTCCCACCACTGTGTTTTTTCGTGCTTGCCATGCGGGCTGCCATTTTCAATCTCTTTAACAGTCTCTTTGACAGATTGCGAATGAATTGTTTTTGATTAAAAGCCCTATGTAGCGAAAAACTAATTGAGGTGCAGAGGCTAGAACTGTTTTACCCACAAAACACTGCATATCCGTCGTCTGCTCTCTAAATCTTTAAGCGCACTATACTAAATATTATTCTTTGCTTGTTATTTAATTATCAGTTGGGGACACATGCTAATCATGAAGCTTGTACAAATGCACAAACCATCCTCACACTTAACGTGGCACCATTCGAGGTCAAATTGGCGTGATGTTTCTACCAGATACTTTGCTGACTATATAATACAAGACAAGAAAACAGTTTTGATTGATTGATTGATTGATTGATTGATATTGTTCAATGATAACTTTTTCCTAGCAAGTTTGTGATTTAAGATAAAAGGTAGTTTTCTTTGAGATAAAAAAAAAAAGGTAATACCTCCTGAATTTCATCTCTGGTAATCACAACTGATATGAAACATATATATATTTTTTTAATTCTGCCAATAAAATTCTACCATTTCTTCCAAAAGCATAATATATAGGCTTGTACGCGTTTCTTTCCAGGAAGGTATTAATTCACTTAAGTCGGCTTTTGGTGACTGATGTATGGTTAATAACGAAATATAAATGTTTTAAAAAGCTCGTCCAGACGTTTTGTTTGCACAATGATTATATTGTTTAACGACGTTTTTGTTCAAGTAGTTTCGTGATTTCAGACGGAAGGTTGCCCTGTCTGCAGTGAAAATAATTTTAAAAGTCAAATATTTGGCAGTTCTTGTTCCAAATTTCAAAAAATAATAGTTGAGACGCAAAAATGAGAAAAACCGACCCTTAGTTAGGGTGGTCACACTATTATCAGGCAATTTTGTCAATTTTTACCCATAATGATTTTAGTTAGCTTATTACAAAAAAATGTGAGCCAAAATGTGGCTTTTTGGTCGAAATTCTAAATAATTACATTATGGGTTAACACTTTATGCCAAAAATGAACCATCTGACCCATTTACTTTCGAAATATATATATACTTTTGTATGCATTTGAGTAATAGTTTAAAAAACATAAAACACTCAATAAATTCAACAAATCCAGCCATAACTTCCTTGCGTCCCCCTTAATTGAACACTGACGTAGTTTGGCATACAACGCTGTTACATGTTATGCTTGACATCAATATCAGTCAATTCAATAAAATACTCGTATCGTACAATTAGAGATGTATAAACAAAATAATTTAATTTGACGACCTTGAAACTATTTGTATGTTGTATTACCTGAATATTGAAGTTAAAAAAACAGTTGTAATGCAGACTAATTTATCATGTAGTTGACAACCTCTTTTATAAATACGTACATCTGTTAAGCGAATGGTTGAACTAATTATAGGCCTAACACTTCTAAAGCATAATTTCCTTCTGAAATTTAAACTAAATGCCTTGATGTCTGTCAAGTAACGAATGTGACATTTAGTTTGGAAGAACATTTACAGACTGACTGTCCGAGATATTCGAGTTCCGATGCGTCATAGTGATGACGAGCTTGATATTTAACCAGTCAGTTTGTTTTATCTTCATTCAAGATTATAATCTGTCCCACACGTCAATGGAAAAGATTAGGAAAGTGGCATTTTTATGACATAACAGTCAGTCTATTAACGAATTAATGTTGAGAATTAAATGAAATAATTATTATAAGACATTTTTAACATACTATAAATCTAAAACACATGGATAAAGCATTGGAGTGGCACAAGAACATCACAATCTCACTAAGAAATTATCGCGTAAGTTATCAAAATTCCCAAATATATGAACCTCTTTTTATTTATGACCTCACCAACGTTTAATAACTTTATACCACGCTCAAAATTATTAAAAAAAATTTAAAACTTACACACACACAAAAAGGATTCTTTACACACAAGGTCTTGTCTAAACACCTTTGCGCTTTTTGTGTCTTGGGAGATTTTGGTAGTACTATTTGCTTTTGTTTGCTGACGACTTCTATACCCAGTAGAAGTAGATAAATGGATCAAACAGTTAAATCCTTGGTGTTGTGACGATTCTGTTACCCGTCTTCAAAACTCTTTGTTCAATTCAAATAACTTGATACTCAAAGTGCTCAACACAAATCCCGATTGACATGAGACATACAAAAGATCGGATGCGTATCGGTAACTTGAATTACCCACGATCACGATTGACGATACATATCATGTTCTGATAGTACATAATGATATAGTTTTACACACTAATCACAACACAGTGTTTCAGGCAATGCAAGCGTCAGGTTATATTACATATGTTTTAAAGGCATTTTTGCACGCAATCACACTCTAATTTATCACAGGCCTTCTCAAAGTTAATAAATAAATAAACCTGGTAATTCATTACATTGGCCAGACATGTTCACCAATATACCTTTTTGGAAAAAACCCAGTCTGAACATTCGAGATTACAGCACCTCCTTGTTCATTCTACTACCTAGGTATTTGAAATGTTGTCATTTCTTTTAAAAGCAAGAGCGCACTTTGATAAACAAGAATTACGTGTATTGTAACCTAATACCATCTTGCCATTTATTTGTAAGTTTTGTGCAAAGGCATATGTTTTTCAAACATTTGTAAATAGATAAAAATTACTTTGTAGAAAAATCTTGCACCTCATTTCAGTTGATTGAAGGATTCATCCCTTTTTATTTTGTGTACAGGATGTTATTTTCAATACTCAGTGACTCAGTCACCTCAAGGGAAAGATTGTCTATATGTGAAGTTGTTTTGTATTTGCGGTGCCATTTCATAAAACAAGAGCGCGCTTCAATAAACGAGAATGGTGTACCGTCAGCCCAGCTTTAAACAAAAAATCTCTTTTTCAAGACTGGAAGTTATCCTGACATCATACTTGATTTTACCATAACGTGACGTCACATCCTCAGTGCTTCAACTGAAGTTGCATTAAATTTGTGATTCTCAACATATTAGTGCATTTATGAATAATTGTACGACAATATAATAATATCAATACATAAGAATGTTATACAAATACACTTTTGGGTCCCTCGATATGAATAATTGTTCTAAATTTGATCCCCTTGGGATTATTTTACATCTAGATTTCATTAAATTTGAAAGAAAATAATAGGATTTTTATGTTCCAATTATAATATTTCTCTTTTGATAGATCACCTGATAAGATTTTGGTATATATTATGTACTTTATTATCTTGCATCGGTCTGTCTTAAATTTTTACATGATGAGTGGTTTTCTTTCCTTTCTTTTTCTACAAAAATAGAAAAAGATTTTATGGTTTTGTAAGTTATGCATACTCTATTATGCATAACAATACTTTGGTTTATTTTTGAGTTCTTTTGAAAATTAGATATATGGAAAACACAGTAAAGACAAATATATAGGAATAGGACAAATCATATCCCAAGAAGAATCCTGCAACCAATCGACATACATCCGCTTGCCCCGGTATTTGTTCTATTACATTATTTTTGCTGCATTGTCGTTTTGAAAAATCCCATGATCAACTTTGAACCTCGTTAAGTTCCTCGGGCCAACAAAAGAATGAATACGTCATTTAACAACATCATTGTGTGTTTTTGATAAGTTTAAAACTGTTTTATTCACAAATGCTGTTGATAATGTCATAACCATCCTCGTCTTAGTTTTTGTTGGAAAATTTGATACAACAAGTAGAACTGAAAACAGTCTGTCACCCTTGATCACCCGATATACCAGTTTGTTTGTGCGTTGTACACTTACGCCATCCGGAGTCATTATACGAAGTCATTATTTATTTCTAACCAAAATCAATAGTATATTCCAGCTTTGTGATTTATTAAGACTTTTTTTACACTTTTTAAAAACATTTGAGAAAAAATATCGATCAATATGTCTTATTTTTAGCACTGTCCTACTTATATTACCATATTGAAATAGGTTATTGACACACACACAATTCTTAAACACGAAAACAACCATAATCGCTGTGCTCTTTATTCCGAAAAAGTCATATTGACAAGTACACGTATAATATAATATAACACATAATGTAATCATGCTATACTATTCAATTTGAAATAACAATTCAAAAATGACAAACCTCGTTTCTTATATTTTTGAGTCACTACAACAACAATAACAACATCAAATTGCATTTATAAAGCGCCTTTTAACCAAAACGACACAAAGCGCATATAGGAAAAGAAAGGAAGGAAAGATGAAAAAGGGGAGGGGAGAGAAAGGAAACAACAGGCTAATTGGGGAAAAGGTGAACCTTAAGCGAATTTTTGAAAGGGGCCATGGTAATGCCTCTGGTTGTGGCAGGCAGACTGTTCCAAAGTCGAGGGTAGAGGATGAGAAGGCTCCGTCACTAGTCACAGTCGGGTCTTTGGAACAGTGAGACGGAAGATGGTGGCGGAACGAAGTGCATAGGTGGATGGCTCACATGTTTGAAAATGTTTGAACAAGGGAAGATAAATAACTGGGGCTAAGGTTATTGATGTAGTTTAAAATTTAAACAATGGTGCGGAATTGAATGCGCTGTTGTACAGGAAGCCAGTGGAGACAATTGAGATGAGGAGAAGTATGGGTATATTTGGTTTCTTTAAAATGAGCCGGATACATCTGCTCTGGATTCTCTGAAGGCGGGATAAGTCCTTCTGAGACATGCCATTCAGGATGACGCTGCAATAATCAAGCCTGGACAGGATAAAGGAGCAGATGGCATGCATAGTGACATGAATCAAAATCGATAAACGTCTGATCCTGCTGAGGTTTCTGATTTGAAAGTTCAGAGAGCGGCACAGTTGAGTAACGTGATCACTCATCTTCATCTGACAGTCAAAAACAGCACCCAGGTTTCTCACAGAAGAAGAAGGCTGGATCTCGACATTATCAAGTTGGAAGGTCAGATTTTCGAGGTTTTTGACATTAGCTATAGATGAGACAGTGAAGATCACTCTGTTTTTTCAGGGTTCATCATCAGCTTGTTATTGACAAGCCAAATCTGAAGCTCCTCAACACAGCAAGTCAGCTTGAACAGTGCGCATGCAGCATCGCCAGGGAAGTTAGGGTCAAAGATAGTGTAAAGTTGCACGTCATCGGCGTAAATGTGATACAGTATGGAATGTTTCCGTATGATTTGACCAATGATATGAGTATAGTAAGTGAAAACCAAACCCCTGTGGAACGCCATATCTGAGTGGTGTCTCAGAAGAGACGGAGCCAGTTACACAAACTTTGGAAGTTCTATTGGTCAAATATGACTGGAACCACCGATGGACAGGGACACGGAGAGCAAAGTCATCAGACAATCGCTGCAACAGAATATCGCGGTCCACAGTGTCAAAAGCTGCTGACATATCGATCATGACTAAGAAGACAGCCCATTGGTTGTCAATTGCTCTCAAAAAGGAATCATGAACTGTAAGGAGAGCAGTCTCGGTGCTATGTGCACTACGATAGGCAGACTGTAGAGGTTCACCTAAACTGTTAGAATCCACAAAAGTGGCGACCTGAGACGAAACCACCCTTTCGACTAATTTACCAAGGAAGGACATATTCGAAACAGGGCGGTAATTCTTTAACAGCTGGTGGTTCAAGGAGGGCTTCTTAAGGATAGGGGTGATAATAGCCTTGCGCAGATCAGAGGAGAACTGACCAGTGGTAAGAGAAGCAGCAATATCCCTATCAAGTGCATCGGAGTCAATAGATCTGTAGTTCCTAGACGAATAAGCGGTTCTAACATAAGGGATCTTTTGTAGATTAAGACTGCAGTCAATGTAAAAAGTATCAGATACATTGAGTTGAGTAATGGTGTGCGGTGCTATGATATCAAGGTCGTTCTCCTTAATCAAATCCAATCAAGAGTGTGACCAGCCACATGTGTTGGGCCTCGAACAAGTTGAGTAAAGTTCAGCGAGTTCAGGATAGTCATTGATCTTTTAACTTCGGGTTTGAGTAGGCAGTCATACCAAACATTGAAGTCACCAAGAATGATAGATCTGCCTGACAGAAGGTCAACCATTGAAAGAAATTCATCAAATTCTGGCAGGAATTGATGAACTAACAGCGATGATGATCGGTATATGATAACAAAGTTCACAAGATTCTGACCGTCAAAGATCAATGCATGTTCAAATGATGTAGTAGGGGGAAGTTTGTTGTTGATCAATTCCAACTTAAGTTTGCTCTTGAACACAACCCCAACGCCACCTCCACCTTGGTTAGTGCGGGGTACGCCGAGGATCGAGTATCCAGGGAGACACAATTCACCTAAAACAACCTGATCATTCTCGCTTAACCATGTTTCTGTCAGGAAAACAATGTCAGAATCTTTTTCAATAATGTTATCGTCTTGTGTTGGGACCTTGTTCCTTGTGGATTGGGCATTCCATAGGCTTACATTCATGTCCTTGGGAATTTAAGGGTACAAACCGCTTAATGGCAGTTCTTGGTGTTCACAGCTGATAAAAATGTCTTCCTCCAAGCACGAGTCCCTTTCCGTGTATAAATAGGTTAACAATTGATACCTAGTGCACTGATAGTATCATTAACACTAGTAGGCAGTCTGGCATCATGAGTAGAACTTGTGTTCAACTCTAATAATAATAATAATAATATTTTGACAATGCACATATTCAGCCTGTTTAAAGGGCGCTCATGGTATTAACAAGAAATAACATAAAATACACAGTACTTAAACCTACATTTAAAACTTCTATAAAGATATCTATAATAGGTACATTACAAATCATAAAATGTTTCAGACATAAGGTATATTTTATTTTTAGCAATGGCTCTTTTTTCTAGATCATCCATGTACATATTCCGTACTATGGGTACAACAGGTGAACCCGTTGCCGCACCATGTATTTGTTGATAATACACCCAATTATAAACGTATACCGAAAATATTAACTATGTAGGGCGAAGTGGGGTGTCCTAATTCTGTACTTTCTGCAAGCCGTAGAATTTTTGTGGGGTCTCGGTGGTTAAATAAAGTTGTCGGTATTCAACTCTGTTTATACCTCCCTCTTCCTCAAGTTCTTGCAGTTAACGGCTATAAGTTCTTTCTTATATTTACTGGTGCTATCCCATTTTCCTTAGTTTTTACAGGTTTTGGAATCACTAAGCAGTTTCTCACATTTCTTGTGGTTTTCCTCATTATTCAAAACAATAACAAGTCTGCCCTTATCAGTAGGTAATATTTTAAAATCCTTGCTCCTCTGCAGCTGTTGTAAGGCTTTCCTCTCGTCGTTGGACTCGAAAGGTTAGGTTCGATGTTATTTGCGACTCAGAAGATTAACAACTTTATATCTCAGTTCGCTAGCATCACCTTCAGATAATTATCGGCATGCAGATTCAGTCGATTTAATTATATCCACAACCAACAATTCGCTCGGCAAAATTCAGAAATTCAGACCCTTTGCTAATACAGACAGTTCCGAATCATTCAACAATCTATCAGAGCAATTTTTTCCTACTGAGCAATGCACTCTGAGGCGACATTGCCTAATTCCGTGTGTTTACATCGTTTTTCCGTCCCAAGAGTATGGCAAATATTTGTTTTGTCTGTTTATAGACAGCTCGGTTTCCTTCATCTGCGCACGTCCACACCTAAAATTCACTTCCGTTTTAACATCAGGTGATAAATCTTCGCGGTATGTAAAATGGTGAAGAGTACTCCAACTATCAAGACCGCTGGCATAATTTTGCTTTAAATCACTTAACCTCTAAAGAAGACAGAGTGCATGTCGAAAGCTAAGGTTTTGGCCGTTTAATTAACTGTTTTTCATAGAAATACATTGTATCTCACCTGAGATCCGGCCAATATGCTTTTAGATGTTCATCTTAAAACCTTTAGGGAAAAAACACTGGTGATATAGCGCCCTCAAAAATCAAAAAATAATCAAAACCCTTT
>JAUMTS010475483.1:0-13446 GCA_032273385.1 Ophiopholis aculeata | reverse complement strand
ACTGAAATTCACTAGATATGTTGAAACACGTTCACAACTATTGTTTATAGAAGAAAATATTAAAATTCCTCCAAAAAGTGTAACAAAAAGGCATTTTAGTAGATTTTTGTGTAGGATGCATAAAGTGGAAACAAGACTATTTCGCCACGACAAGATCGGCCTTTATAGTTATCTGTGTCGACAACGAAAACTAAATAATGATACAAAAGTCAATTTTTCTTCGTAATTTTTTGAAAAAAAAGTTGGGAGGGGGATAATGTTAAACATGTCTACTGCCCCTTTAAGATATATATCATTTTGTTCCTCCAATCTCTTTGTATGAACAGACTCCTTTTTCAGAGCATGTTGTGCCCATTTGAGGGTAAATTTAATTGTATTTAAATTTAATTTAGATATATTTTTGTTATTTCCCTCTCCGTATCACTTTGATGTACTGATCTAGCTAGCTACAGGTGGGATCATGTACGTGACACTGTTCCAGATTGTGACGGCTCTGCTGTGTGCTCCATTGATATATGTGGTTATCAGTGTGGTCCAGTTCATCTACTCGTTGTACAGGGCTAACAGAGCTGTGCTACAGTGGCCTGGGTTACCACCACACTGGCTGTATGCTAATATGTACCAGGTAAGAAGGATCATTTCCTAAGCCTATACCCCTCCCTACCCCATGATGAAAGCACTAAATTGAGATTTCAACACAGGAGGTGTGTTGCTTAGCTTTTCGTTCCAAGCGACAGTGATGTCTTGGAAAACAACTTTGAAGCCACAAGTGGTGTTCACCGGGCAGCGTGGCAAAGCAGCAAGCCTCTCTTAAACTAAATAGAGAAATTGAAAGTTTTAACTTACTTCTCACGACTAGATCGATGAGCTGTGGTAGCCTGTGACTAGCATCTACCGGATTTCGTAGCCAAATGGTGTTAAAAACGTGATCATGTGATCGCTGGTGGCAGGGCGGTCACATGACTTTATGACTTTATCATAACAAAGAGGTAGGTTATGCCGGCCCTGGTCTCTGTTGAGGTTGCTACTTCTTCTCCTGATTTGTATGGCCTCCCTTACGCCACGCCTGTACCAATTGCTCTCGCGATCTAAGACTTTGACATTGTCCCAATCAATTTTGTGTCTTTCGTTGATTGCGTGCTCTCCAACAGGGGAGGAGGGTCTTTCGTGTTCACGAAGTCTTGTTCGAAGAGGTCTGGCACTTTCACCCACATATGACGATGTACAGTCTGTGCAGCTTAAGCCATACACCGCACCGGATCTGTCAAGCTTCTCGGTGGGGTCTTTGGGAGCTACTAGAGACGAGCGAAGCGAGTTCTGTGGCTTTATATGTGCAGTAATGTGGTGAGAGCGAAACAACCTTTGAAGGCTTTCCGTAACACCTTGGACATAAGGGATGGTAACACTGCCCTTGTTGGGATGATTAGAGTTTCTATTGCGGCTGCTGCGTTGGTTGCTGCTGTTGCGGCGATTCGCAGTGTCCCAAGCCCAGTTCTTATATCCGCAGATAGCGAGGGATTTCCTGATACCCGAGATCTCTTGTTTTCTGTCGTCGTTATTAGTGACAATGGTGTCAGCTCTGTCAACTAAAGTACGCACCACTCCAAGTTTGTGTTGGAGGGGATGATGGGACGAGAAGTTCAGGTATTGGTTGGTGTGTGTCGGCTTGCGGTATGAAACTGAGCGTGCCGTTAACATCTCGGGTAACAGAAACACCCAACATGGCAAGTTTACACTCCACTTCGCGTTCCATAGTAAATTTGATGGCTGGGTGAAGCAAGTTGATATGGTCAGTAAATTTGTCAACTTCTGCTTTCTTGATCACAACTAGCGTATCGTCTACATATCTCCCCAAAAAACGAGGTGAATTTGGAAACAAAGCAAGCGCACGCTCTTCAAAATTTTCCATGAAAAAGTCAGCTATAATAGATGACACTGGCTGACCCATCGCAGCACCTTCAACCTGAGAGTAAAACTCATCGTTGTACTGAAAGTAAGTGGTGGTAAGCACATAGCACAGTAAATCAATGATTTGGGTGATACTCATATCAGTGTGTTGAGCTAACGTAAGATCTTGCTGTAACCGCACTTCCACAATGTTAATTGTTTCTTGTACCAGAGTGCAGGTAAAGAGGGCGTTGACGTCATAGCTAACTAATATCTCATCAGATTGAACAACAACGTTTGACAGCTTGTTAACTAAGTCCTTGCTGTTGTGGATGTGGTACTCAGAGTTGCCGATAAGTGGAGAGATTATGTCCACGATGAATTTGGATGCATCATAAGATATTGAACCATGACAAGCAATGATGGGTCTGAGCGTTGAATTGACTTTGTGTACCTTTGGCAGACCATAAAATGTTGGTACATCTTCACCAGTTGGATACAACTGTTTGTATTTCAACTCATTGATACCTTCATTATCTCTGATGGTTTGAAGTGTTTTAACAAGTTTGGTCTTATACTTATTAGTTGGATTGGATTTGAGTTTGCTATAGGTCTTCTTATCGCTCAATAAAGCGTCAGCTTTATTTCTATAGTCAGTTGTATTTAGCACACACACTGCCCTGCCTTTGTCCGCGGGTAATACCATTATGTCCTTATTGGATTGTAACGATTAAATCGCTTTTCGTTGTTCACGCGTGACGTTACTTTTAGGTGGTTTAGCTGCGTGAAGAAGGTCACTGGCTTTGTTTCTAATTCCATCAGCTTCAGCGGTGTTATGTCCAACAAGTTTGACAGCTGATTCAATAGCAGTTATCATGTCATCAATGGGTAATTTATCGGGACTCACGCTGAAATTCAATCCAAGTTTGAGCACACTTTCCTCATGTTCCGAGAGTTCATGGTCAGATTGATTAATCACCCATTTACTGGTGACTTCATTCGCTTCCTCGGGAGAAACTACTACATCGTTCGCTGCTTCTAAGTTAGAACGCTGATTAGAACTATTACTCAACTAGTATATGAGCGTATACGTTTTGCAAAGAAACAAGTCAGAACAATCACTTTTGACAGTAATTTTAACAAAACAATTTTGATATTTGAGAATATCATAAAAAAAGTCCATTCTCTACCTATAATTTTTCAAACAAGGTACCAAAACAATGAGTAAAATGTTTAAATAGTGCTTTAACATAAGGTAAAGACAGTCGTCCAGAACGGTTTTCTCATATATTTTCATCTATGTACCAATTTTTTTTTGTTGGACCAAATAGAGAGAGAACCAGGTGACAAAATTTGACAAAATAACTGTTTTGCACTTTTAGGTCAATAATAGATTAATATTGAGATGAGAAAAACGACACAGGTATTTTTGGGTCAAGCAATCAGATTTTTTGGTCAAAATTAATGTCAAAATTGTATTTGTTGATGAATTTCCTTTCTAAAATGAATACTTTTAAAAACATTTCACTACCAATTCAAAAGTTACAATTCTTAATACATTAAACAAATTCAGACTATAGTCACACCTGGTAGGACCCACATATATTATTAGATATACTGTGACCCATGCACTGGTAATTGGATATTATTATTCAAAATGGATTGAAGCTTTTCCCCTGCCAAATTAAGAGGTGAGACGATGGCTCAGTATTTTGTGGGTATCGGTGATCCCAGCAGGAAATTGGATATTCAGTGGAAATTTGGATATTCATTTCTATTTCTTCAGGCGCACCGCATGCATGCATTTGAAAGTAGGAAATACATTGACATTCACATGTAGCTTGTCCATTGATATATACAGTTTACTAGACCACTTTTGTATCACAGAGCACAAAGAGAAGTTAAAAGGTCCAGTCCATCACCATATCATGACCAATGCATATAGAATAAATAGCTTGCAGTTTGTAGTGCCCGGTTGATAGAATACACCAAGGGCCCTATAACCTGGCAAAATCCTTATGATGGGCGGTAAGGGCAGACAAGGTTAATACGAAAAGCACTGCAAAAATACGATCTACGATCTAATCCACATTCTTACACTATTGATACCAAAACTGAACAATATAGGTTACACCGCACACAAAGCCTCTATAGCAGGGAACAACGTTAAGAACACTTCAAGCATCAACCTAATCAATAAAGCAACAAATCTTACGTGTAGTCATATTTGCTAATCATTTGAACAAGTTGGCATGGTTTGTCAATGTTGGCAAAGTTTATCATAATTGGCAGACAAAATTGGCAGACACAATTGGGTAAAACGATCATCAGCCAATTTAGATACAATTTGTAGATGTCACTTTAAGCATTATACTTCACATATTTAGTCAAGTCAATGCCATATTCATTGTATAAACACATTCTTTAATAGCAAGCAGCCTGTACTGGACATCAGGCAACAGATTACATTGTCCTTTGAGAACATGGCAACATTGGACATGGAGTGCTTAACACATTTTCCTTGTTATCTTTTTAACCTTTTCTGACAGCGATCCAGCTAAGGGCAAAATTCTTGTTACCATTGGGTGCGAGCAGTCAAGAATTAGTTGCAGAATTGTCAGAATCATTTGTACAGAATCTCCGTGTATACGGCATACAGTAATGACTTGAGGTGTTTCATATAGGAGTGTCTGGTACTATTCAGGCTTTCGCATTTCAGATTTGTTGATTCTGCTTGTTTCACATAGTAGGCATGTATCTGCAACTTCATGTTTGCTGAACTTTGCTCTACTAATTTGGAGCACATATATGCCTGTTAACAGCTTGGCTTTAAGTGTTGTGTGCTTCACATCACAGGGGTTCGTTGACAGGGTAGCCCAGACTTGCGGATGGGTAACGCCAATGTGTATCTTGCTGATGTTTAACTTGGGTGCTTCAGGGAGGATTTTGTGTTGGCTTCTTCAGTCAGTTTGTCAACACAGGAAGATTTAACAGCAACTCCAACTTCTGCTTTCATTGAGTTTTCTTAGGACATTCTTTGATGACTTCATATTTTGAAGGGAGGTTGTGTTTATTAAGTAGCGCTTGTGCCTTCATAAACCATGACCTGCTTTTGAATGGTTTTACTGCAGTTGTCTAGTTGCTATATCATGCTCCACTCAATTTTGGTTTCTAGACATGTTTCCAAAGAGAGTCAGGATTGAAGTATCTAACACAGCTTCAATTGGTTTCGCACCAAGTAGACCATAGGCAGCTGTACTGGCTGGTGCCGGTGATGTATGCAGGGCTTGTATTTGTCTGATGAATAGTGAACATAAGTTGTATCTCACATGACCGATCCTTATGAAAGAAATACTGTGCTTTTGACAGAATATGATGTTTCTCAAGATGTGAGATGATGTAGCTGTATCTTACAGGTGACTGAAGTCTGGGTAATAGGGCAGCATGTGGATAATTTGTGTCTGTCTCTCTTCTTGAATATTGGTAAAACATGCCCAAACTTCCAATCAGGAGGAGTCCTTCCTTGATCAAGAGAAGCTTGGAAAATCAATGTCAAATATGGAGCAAGCTCAAGGACATAATATGTGTTACGCAGTATTGTTGAACCCAGGTGCTTTATGGGGTTTAAGGTGAAGGAGAAGCTTCAAAGCATCCTTACATAAGATAATGATGACAGGTATGGGACTGTAGGGCAGTGAACACATTTAAGGTAGGAATGTGCCACTCGGATGTTACAAAATTTGGGCTTTTGAGCAGACCTAGAGACCTGAAAAGCAGGGTCTCTGGAGCCAGTGACTCGAAAACAGGGTCTCTGGACCTGACTCTGTGTATATTATGTCCCATAATAAATTGTCTCCGTAACTACTATTTAAAAAAAATAAATTAAACTTTCAATGTTTATTAGATATTTACAACAATCACAAAAAACACAAATCATTTAAATTACAACTTGCAGCAAATTGTTTACGAGGTGTAAAAAGAGCATATCAAAAAACACATTATTAAAACATATTCATCCTATGTAGAAGTACTTTAAGCTATTACATATAGTAACAGCCACAGTCTAAATAAAAAGAAACATGTTTAACCCACATATGGTAAACACTTAAAAGTCTTACTAAAAGTCAAACTTTCATTTTCGTAAAAGGGCAGACATTTTGTCCCTTTTCTTAGCAAAGGAATGTTCAGTATCCCAAGTACCCTTAAAGGGGGCTATGCCAATTTTTTACATATGCCTTTTTACCTCAAACTAATTATTAGCATTGATCCTTAAAGCATTAGATACCTCCAACTAATTAGCATTGATCCTTAAAACATTAGACCTGGGCATTTCTCTTTGGATAATTGTTTGTCTCAGAGTGTCTGAGCATGTCTAGTAAAATATCTTGAAAAGATATTTGGTAGTTAGTTTCTGTTGTTATTTATATAAAGAGTCTTGTGTAGTAAAGTATGTTGAAAATATGTTTGGTAGTTGATTTTGGTGGTTATTTATGTAAACAGCCTTGTCTAGTAAAGTATGTTGTAAAGATGTTTGGTAGTTGGGTTTTTATACATACAGGGGCCAGTTTGAAAAAAGTAGATAATGACTAATGCATCAATAACTTCTCCATTGTTTCATCATTTATACAAATTTTTAGCACCAATAGTTCACCATGCAGCTAAACATTGTAAGTACATTCAAGCATGACTATATTAATTCTTCAGGAGGGTAGGTTCAAGCATCATACTGACCCCTGCATTAACCTGAAGACACACCAAGAACCTTGAGGGGTGCAATATGTGGTGCAGCACATCAAAAGGGGCGACTTTGCGGCCGTACACTTGCCAATAAAATAATAAGAATGACTAATATGGTGTCACTTATAAAGTTTGAAAGAAACAACATGAAAACTCAAAACTGACTCCTCCTACAAAGTCACCCTTTCAATATGATGAATTACATAAAATATCACACATTGCTTGCATGCCCAACTATGAATGCAAAGTGTGAAATATATGCTATAAAAAGAGTGACATAATCACCTGGTAGCATCTGCATCATCCTTCGATACCCCACACAATAACCAGGCAACATTATTTAATTTACCTCTGTGTTTAAGTGAGCGCTGAAAGGTGCCCCATGTGTATTGTGTGGGACGCGAAAGACCCTGAAAGATTCTGTCAAGGGATTGTTTTATCTTTTTTCGGTGTATAGAAGCAGATAGATGTATTTATTTACTAAATACATTTTAGTTATGAACAATAACAGTTGTTGAAAAATAAGTAAGCCATAAATTATGATTTTACCTAAGGGGGATACTGCATCGCAAGACGCTTTTGAGCATGTTTTGCTACTAAAAATATTACAGCTTTTTGACATGTTGTGTATGCATCCAAATAAAGTTTCCTGTCGAGCTCAAAAATTGCATTGACCTTTTAGTAGGTCAAATGGTTCTTCAGATATATATCCAAACATAAAAAATATAAAAAATACAGAATTTTGTCCAAAGTCCAAAACCTTTTCTATCCACTAAAATTAGACTTTATTTGTTGACTTCCTTTTATTTGGACATTTCTGATCAAATCTCAATGCTTCTTAATGCAAGTATACTAAAAAGTTTGAAAAATCTCTGAAGTCTTCCAAAAATTATTCTTGCCCTGCAGTTCCACCAGTCATGACCAAAGCTAATAGTTTGGAAATATATGAAACATGCTATGTTAACAGATTTTTTATGACAATTAAAGGTGTCTTCTAGTTACATAAGGTCCTCTACTCCTGTTACAACTTACACATGTATGTGTTAAGCAATAGGAAAGTAAAAAGACCCACTTCTTGCGCCAACACCTAACTGTATTTTGGCTCCAAGTAGTGTAAACTGTATTTTTACTCCCAAGAACTGTCAATGTATCATATGATAAGTATAATAGCTTGAATAAAAAAACTGTAGAAGTTGATATTGTCATATGAAGTTAATTTGTATTATTGTCTCGGTGTTTGCAAGAGTGGTTTGAATAAAACTTGAAAAAATGGTACTTATTGGGGCCCACTTGTTAAAAAATTTACCTTTCTGGGCTTTAAAATGTGATTTCAAAAACGTAAAGCGATACCCTTAAAGGCATATTCCCCCATCTTCTGGCCAAAACGCCCTCAATTTATTTCAAACTGCTCTTTTGCACATAATTGTATTTCATATTAATAAACTAACATACCCTGTAAAAAGCTAAGCTTAATTCGGCCTAAGTGCTTCAAAATCAGTGATTTTGAATAAAACTTTGAGATACCAAAGTTTTATTATTAAAGTTTTATTATTGCGAAATACGCTGTGTTCAACGTGTTGTATATAGGGAAGTACGGTGGCTCTGTAGGGCCATACTGTGAAGCGGGTATGACTAAAAATTCCTTTTAATTCATTTAGATATGATTTGGGGCAAACAAAGCTTACATAGCACTTCAGTTACACATAGTCAATAATTAAGAAGGGTTTTAGCAAAATCTATTTTTTGAAAAAATGTGGGAATATGCCTTTAACCTTAATTTCTGCCATGTATATTTTAGCCAGGAAATGTATGTGAAATGTTATTGTTTGCGGTCTGTGAGCCCTAAATGTGTAAATATTAAAAATGAGTATCCAATAATTTCGATATTGTTTGTCTGTTTTTCAAGGAAATTCAACAATAAATATTTGGCAACCATTAAATGACCATTTAAGCGACAAATTTAAATGAACATCAAAAAGAACTATTGATAAGGTTGAAACGGGTTCGCAGTCGGACTGTCAAGTTTTTGTCAGGGTATCTCTGACTTCTTCAGGATAAATAATTAGGTTGATTGAGACATGTAGGCTGCCCTTTTGCCTATCTTTGGTGGCTCTGGAAAGAGCCGTTTACCGCAGACTCAACCAAGTCAACAGAGAACAAGCAGATCTCTCCTATCTGCGAAAGCTGCCCCTTGCTTTCTTTTTATGAAAAATGGTGGCTCTGAAAAGAGCCTTTCTTTGAAACTTCTAAGTCAAGAGTGACAGTGAAAAGTAGACCTCGCCAATCTTCTGTAAAATGGATTTCCCCTTATCCAACTGTAGTTGAACAACAAGATCATGTTACTGAGTAATACACACTTTGATTTGCGGTGGGTTTTAGTACTCATGTCAGAAATAATTCATATTTCTTGTTTTTATGAAAAATATGTCTCAATCAACCTAATTATTTGTCCTGAAGAAACTTGTCAGTTTCTAACTTGTCCGACTGCGAACTCGTTTTTAACCTTGTCAATTATTATGAATACCAGTCGTAGAAGCCTATCCTATAATCAAAAAGAACATCCAGGAATTGCAGTAACCTTTCTGCCATGTATTATGTGGCAAGGAAAGTGTTGTGTGAATAATAAATGTTTGCTATTTGTGAGCCCTTAAATATAAGTATTCAAATACTAAAATGAATATCCAAATGAATGTCCAATAATTTCGAATAATTCTTTCTTAGTTTTGTAACAACGAAAATCCATGTTAAATGTTTCCCATGTATGATACCTAAAAGGGGCTGGACAAGTTTGAACTATTTTTTTTAAATTGTGATTTGCGGTGGATTTTATTACTCATGTCAGACATAATTCATATTTCTAATTTTTATGAAAAATATATTACAGAACACCATTTTAAAACAGAATAAGTAATTTCCCAATAATGCATAGAGTAGGGATGAGGCTGTTTTCAAATTTCCTTAATTAAGTGTTTAAATTAACGTTGAAGTTGCAGTAAGTTCATCAAAACTTGCCTCTAGATGTATTATATTGTGTTATATTCAATCGGTAATTTTGGTTCAAACCATTTCTTCTGTTAAAAATTGATCAGAATCTTGTACTTTTTGCAAGTATGTTTGTGAACCTTTTTTTTAAGGAATTTAACGTTGTCGACAACGAACATAAAGAAATTGACAGCAAATTCAGAAATTTCTTTGAAACAAGATCAAGGTTGCAAAAAGGACTTTGCATCTAATCATTTCATATATCAAGATATCTAATGGTTAAAAACATCTCTTTTTTTTTGGAAAAAAAATTGGGGATGAGGCTGAACTTGTCTGGTTTTGAACCCCCAAAAAAGTTGTTTTGATTGAATTTTGTTAGGCTTCCCATGTGAGGTATAAAATAACAAAAATCCAGGCAAAATTTGAGCCGAATCGGAGTTACTGTTTTTAATTTATTGCAATTCAAAGTTTCTTTGTATTTCATTGTTTTTCCAATGAATTGATAATAATAATGAGCTAATATAGCTCATGAATGTTCATTTTTGTGTATATTTTTCCAATATACTTTAAAAATATTATGCATAACTCTCCATAAATTCTTTATTTTACAGAATTTTGGTCTGAGACTTGGGTCAAGTGTTGCTTGTGTATAAATTCGCCAAGCCCCCTATTAATTAGCATATTTGCATAATTAATTAGCTAATTAGCAGGTAATAATACTAATTTGCTAATTTTGTTTACTCATTAGCTAATTCATTATTATGCATATATGCTAATTAATAGGCGGCTTGGCGAATTTATTCATAACTTCACACTTTGACCAAGTTTCAGGTCAAAATTGTGTAAAAGAAAGAAGTTGTGAACTTTTATGCATAGTATTTTGAAAGTATATTGGAAAAAAATGCTCAAAATTACACTATTATAGGTCATTATATTGTTATTAATATATTGAAAATGTAATGAAATACAAAGAACCTTAAAATTGCAAGAACTTGAAAACGGTAACTCCGATTTGGCCCAAATTTGGAGCGCTTATATAAATATTTGAAAAACCCTTTCTGTCATTTGGATATTCAAGGGTTAGGTTTAGGGGTGAATATCCAATAAATTTGAATAACCCTTTCTTTGTGTCTTTAGTGACAACCAAAATCCGTGATACATATTTGCATGTGTGAACCCTTATAAAGTACATTTTTGAGCTCATAAATGAATATTTGAATAACCGTTCCTGTCATTTGGATATTCAAGGGTAAGGGTTTATGGGTTAGAGATAACTTTGAATAACCCTTTCTACCATTTGTTTGTGGCAACCACAATCCGCGATAAATGTTTGCCATGTGTGAAACCCTATTAAGCTCTTGAATAACTCTTTGGATATTAAAGGATTAGGGTAATGGATGAATATCCAATAACTTTAAATATATAAGCCTTTCTACCTCTTTTCTGTGACAACCAAAATACATTATTTTTTTCCTTGCTACGTGTGTTAATTTGGAGCTCTGGGATAAATATTTGAATAACCCATGGATTCTGTTATTTGGATACTCAAGGGTTATGTTTAGGGGTTGGGGATGAATATCCAATAACTTTGAATAACCTTTAATTTCTATCTGTTCTTTGTTCTTTGTATTTGTCCGATGCTCACTCGGGCGTGAAATCAAGTAATGAATATGAGGGTTTCTCTTTGGTTATGGTCGCAATTTTTAAAACTACAATTTACGCTCTCGTGAACATATTTTAAGTAGACAAATGGTGAGCAAAACTTGCCTTGGAATCTTAGCTACTGCAATAATAATAATAATACCGTATACATTTACTGCAACTTTTAAAATACTAGCCGTATGGACAAACGACGACTTTATTCGCGGTTATGTCACCTAAAACCACGAAAAAAAAATTCTTTGAAGACGCCATGTTGTGCTTTAACCCCCCAAAAAAATCTTCAATGAAAAGTCATTTCTGATGACTTAAGAATTTTCCCCTCAAGATGTTTATAAGTACCAAGAACATTTTATGCGGGTTCATTCTGAAATAAACAATGCAAAATTAGCATTCGGTAATTTACAGTAAAAAACCATGAACTATTTGAATGACCCTTTCTTTCATTTGGATATTGAAGCAAAGTATTTTAATTGAAGGGTTAGGGTTAAAGATGAATATCCAAATGAATATACAACAACTTTGAATAACTCTTTCTATCTGTACCGCTTTAGTGACAACTAAAATCCGCGATAAATATTTGCCATGTGTGAAACCTCAAGTAAATTTGGAGCTCTTAAATAAATATTTGAATAACACTTTCTGTCATTTGGCTATTCAAGGTTTAGTTAGGGGTTAGTCAGGGATGAATATCCTAATCCAGTAACTTTGAATAACCCTTTCTACCTGTATTTAGTGACAACCAAAATCCCTGATAAATCGTTACTGTGTGTGAAACCTTAAGTAAATTTGTGAGCTCTTAAAATAAATATTTAAATAACCCTTTCTGTCAAGTGTCATGTACTTTGTGGCAAGTGAAGGCAATGTATTTTTTTTTTATATTTGTGAGCCTTTAAATAATGAATATTCAAATATCTGATTGTACAATTCCGCCCTGTATTTTAATACAAGCAAATTCCAGTGTGAATGCCAGCCACATGCAAACCATCTAATGGAAATTACAATGTACACTTGCCATCATTTTGGACCCTTTGATAATGGCTGTATATAGCATGGGTTGATAAATTTTCTACCGAAAATGACCCAATCGTGATTTCCATTCTTTTTTCAGAATGATACTTTATCAAATGTTCTTGATATTTGTATACATCATGAAAGGTCGCTTCTAAGGTTATCAGAAATGTCCTTCTTGTATTGTTTTGTGGAAAGCACAAAATTACGTCTGTAAAGAAAATTGTGATTTCTACACATCTTTTCATTATTTACAATTTTCAGAGCGTCGATTTTCCAAACGGCTTAAAATTTTAAAATATAGTAGATGACATTCGTATGCAACTTTTGCTCACTCTTTCGTATTCGTTCGATGTTCACTCGGGTGTGAAATGAAGTAAAGACTTAGAAGGCTTCTCTTTAGATCTTAGTCCTGGGTTTTAAAACATCAATTCACGCCCTAGTGAACATCAAATAAGTGGAAAAGTGGTGAGCAAAAATTGCCTTGGAATCTTTACTACTACTATAGGGCCTACTAATTATACATTTACTGCAACTCTTAAATTACTAGCCGTATGGGCAAACAAATCGATTTTTATGGCGGTGAATGCACCTCAAAACATGTCAAAAACACAGCCTCTTTGAAGACACCATGTTGTGCTTTCACAAAATAATACTTTATTGAAAAGTAATTTCTGATGACGTAAGAATTACTTTGTGATGTTTATAAATACCAAGGAAATTTTATGCGGGTTTATTCTAACATAAAGAGTGCAAAATCAGGGTTTGGTGATTTAGGCCAGAAATTATTCAACTAGCAGTGTGACCCCTTAAACGATCATTAAAATGCAATTTGATGCAATGCAAATATTTGTAAAATAGAAAATCCAAACAAATATACAAATGAATATCCAACTGAATTTACAATCCAACTTCCAATCCAATCTCCAAATGAATATTCAATTTCCAAATGAATATCCAATCCCCCGGGGGATCCAATCCAATCTCCAAATGAATATTCAATTTCCAAATGAATATCCAATCCCCCGGGGGATCCAATCCAATCTCCAAATGAATATTCAATTTCCAAATGAATATCCAATCCCCCGGGGGATCCAATCCAATCTCCAAATGAATATTCAATTTCCAAATGAATATCCAATCCCCCGGGGGATCCAATCCAATCTCCAA
>JAUMTS010474373.1:0-13449 GCA_032273385.1 Ophiopholis aculeata | reverse complement strand
TATCTATATTTTTCTGTTTTCAAAATACATATTTTAATTTTCAATAATATACACATTTTTGAATACGCTAATCAGGAAACTTTGAACTCATTTACAATGATAAAAGGAAACGGGGACATAAATATAATGATATGTTCATTTAAGGACTTTCACACTTTTAACAAATTTAAACATTATAGACAGGTTGCAGAATTTTGTATTACATGATATATATGATACTATTATTCAAATTTCTATTTTTCAGACAAAACAATTTAACACCTTGCTTAACACGTAAGCGTATGCGGAGTACGCAATGCGGAACACACTTGGTGATCGCAGTAAGCAGTATAAAACGACAAACATGATTGGTTATTTTTGGAAAGGTCACGTTAATGCATGTACACAACACTGGGTCTCACGCTTGAATCATACATTTGCTGCGTTCATCTTCATGTTATTTGTCTGAGAAATGAAAATTTCAATAATATAATACCATCATTTCTATTTGTTTCAAAAATACAGTTTAAATTGATTCATTGGGATTTCCATCGAAAAGTCAGCAACCTTGTAGGTCACAGGTTCACAATGGAAAATCAGTGAACTAGTGTAAACTGCCTGCTACATGTCTTGAAAGTACAGAATTCTGCAACCTGTCTTTAAATGTTAAACTTGATTATAACCTGTATCAAAATTGTTAGTACACTTAATACTGTAAAAATGGCAATCTCTGCATGGTTAGTTTTTCATATTCTTGTTTTTCCCAACAATAATATATTGTGCAAGTTTTTCATTTTTTGCTGAAGACTTTTAGGATGTAGAAAAGCTGCGAGTTAAAAAATAAGCATGAAATTTGTTCCATTTTTACAGTTATTCAAACAAATTTCATAAGTGTTTTAACATGACGGCCATGCAACCAATGCCAATCTAAAAATAGCTAGGAATTTTGTGAAATTCAATTTTAACATTAGATTTACTAGCAATTTTCAGAAAACAAACTACCCAAACCATCTGATTCACGTTGAAAATGTCAAGCTCTACCAAATACCATTAACTACACACACACACTTAATCTTATCATTGCTTGCTCTGAACCATCCAAAGGCACTGCAATGTCCGTGTAAGAGATTACCAAGTTTGGTCCATATTAATGATGAAGTTCTTGGGCTGTGTACAATCTGTAATACTGTCCCTTGAGTTTCATCAGCTCTTCATGTGTTCCTAGCTCAGCTACTTTACCATGGCGTATGACTGCGATCTTCTCAGCGTCATGGATTGTAGACAGCCTGTGGGCTATGGTGATACAGGTACGTCCCTTCTTGGCTTCGTCAAGGGCTGCCTGCACGACCTGTTTGAATAAATATCACAATAGTGAAATTGTCATATTATTCTATAGCTTCAAAAGATATTGACTGTCAAAACAAATTTTCAATCAAAAAATGTTCATTAATTCTTCTCGAGTTGTTATTCTTCTAGAGTTGCAAATGACATCATCTCATATGCATTAATTCTGCTATTTAGAGATTTGTTCTACGTGTATCTGCAAATAGAACTACAAAATCAAATATTGTGGCACCATCACCTGTTCATCTTTGAAAGGCAGCAACAACATTCTACACAGTTATATGTAACTCATTATATATGAGAAAACAAATTGTGGCTGTAGCCCCACATGTATAAAACACTTGATTTTTGTTAATGCAGTGGATTTTGTCAACCCATGATTATTCAAATCACTGTTCAATAAGTGTACAATATCGTTACTAGCTTACAGGTCACAGATTTGGTTTCATTTTCAATATGTATTTGCTGATGAAATTGGTCACTTTCTGTACCCAAACTTTATAGATCCCAAATTTTATCTTCATTTTTATGACGTATTCGTGATTGTTTTATCAGTGAACATTGCTGAAATTGATCACTTTCTGTACCTGAAAACCAACAGGGGATGTCTGCATAGGAACTTTGCCTTTCTCCTCAAGAAAAATTAATTACTGGTTAAAAAGTTTAAGAACCGCTGATTATAAAAGTCTTACCCTTTCACTCTCAGTATCCAAAGCTGATGTAGCTTCATCCAGCAAAAGAATCTTTGGATTGCGTACCAATGCCCTAGCGATGGCTACTCTCTGCTTCTGTCCACCAGACAGCTGTGTTCCTTTGTCTCCTACTTTGGTCTCATATCCCTATGAATAAACAAAGGATAGCAGATAAGTTGATGAAGCACATCTACACGGAAAAATATGCTTCATTTTCATATTATACTTTAATGTCTCTGGATGTGTGAGCACACTGTCTTTCGGGCTTCACCTAGCCCATTCACTTATCCTGAGTTACTTACTTGCCTAAAATAGTATTGTATATTGTATCATGTCTTTTGTTTATTTTTATGCAAGTAATTCGATAAATATTATTATTACACAAAAACTTTGTGCATTGAATTGCTAAAAGGAAACTGGTCTGTTAGATCTTGATTTGATATTAATTGTATACTTTGGTCACATTCAAGCATATTTTAAAAGGTCATTAGAAATCAAAAAAAAAATTTTGGCCAACTTAAATAGTTTCTTGTTCTTTTTCAGTTCTTTATAATTTAAGAGGTTCCAACTCAGCTTTCAACTGTTTTTCTTATACTGAATTACAAATGGTAGTATTTGTTTCAAACAATGTTTGAAGATGTAGTAAATCCCTAGCTTATATCATCTATAACTCATTCTTACCATAAAAACACACACTTCAATTCTAAAATAGTTGATTATGGTGTTTAATGGTGTCCCTTTCTGAGGTAATTGATGGCCATCAACCATTTACTTTACAGAAATACAATGACAATGAGCAGAGCTAATGGCTTTGATGGTAAAGATCACATTTTATTTATTAAATATGTCTATAACCCTAACCATGCTCAATCCTACAAAATCTTACACAGACCAAGTCCGAGAACGCCACATTCGGTGGTTGCGCAATCACCTGAGCCTATCTATACTCAAGGAAAACTGGCTTGTGTGCAGCCCCTGTCTCTCACCTAGCACGCGATTTTGTTCTCCTCCCTCCCTTCTTTATTGAGGAGATAAGTCTCCGTACCACCTTCCCCACACCTACCACAAGTGGGTTAGGGTTATTGAGGGTAATACTATGATAATCTGAAGGCAATACTATGATTATATGATAGTCCATACTTTAAAAAAAACGATTAGAAGTACATCTTCACCACTCAAAATCTATATATACCTTTGGTAGTTTATGAATAAAGTCATGAATATTGGCTTTTTTGGCACATTCAATCACCTCCTCCATACCAACGTCTCGCGTGTTGTCTCCATACTTGATATTGTCTGCAATAGTGCGATCAAACAAGATTGGTTCCTGAGATACCAAACCAATCTGAGATCTCAGCCAGGAAATGTTGAGGACTTTGACATCAAATGTGTCTAACATCTGTGAAATATAAAAGAATGATACAATAATTTGTACTACAGGCGACATGAAATTAACATCCCTTTTATTTTTTGAATAACAAGTAGAAAGGGACAAAGAGAAAGGGTGAGTGAAAATAAAAATTACACTGGTAAATTTTGGGGAACCCCTGTTTAGTATGACATACATTTGAAGGCAGAACATCGGATTTACTAACACAAGAGTCCTTAATTTTTTCTTGAATTACTAATTTTTACAAAATATACTCCATATTATTGCACTAATAATAATATACCTTGTAAAGGACTTAACTGAAATTGGACTACTAGTAATTGCTTCAAAATTTAAGATTTTGTATTTCTGATCAAGATCTGATTAAAATATGTGCCCTGTAGTATAGGGAGGTTATATTAACGAAATACATGTTTACTTGTTTAAATAATTTTTGGTATACATGAAACTAACATATTACTTTAGATAGATGTCAACAGTTAAAGGGGGTTATGCCGATTTTTACATATTTATTTTTTACTTCCAAGTGCTTGACCTTGACCCCTGTAACACACTTGGCAAAGTTTCACTCCAAGGTGTTCACTTGTTTACTCTCCCGGGACAAAAATATAAATGTAACACTTGCAAGACTTGGAATAAGTCTACTATGTAATACAAAAGAAATCATAATATTGGTAAACCAATAATCCCCACTATTTCTGCAATAACTCAAAAAGTACAATGAATATGAAGGTTAAATTTTGAGAAGATAATGAGAAAATTATGGACTTTCTGTGGGCATCAAAATCAGAACTACTTTCAGGTGAACCCAGTGGGGTGCCAAAAGATCGGCACAAGGACCTTTAATGTAATGTTGAGGCGTTTTGTTAACCTTTGCTTGAGGTATTTTGGTGGTTGGTTGACCGGCATATGAATGACTGTAACAAAAGCATGACCTGTGCAAATTTGTTTTGACTCCGCATATCAACATGATCAAAGACAAATTATCCGTGAATATAAGAATGATTTTGAGTCGGAAAGCCACCATGAGCGTGTTATTGTTGGCTGACTGCTTTTAGCGTTCTGCCCTCTGGTGGTTGTTGTCTATGCCGGTGTCTACGAGCTTCTATTCGTCAACTTAAAGTCTGCATGTACCTTAACTTGGCAGGAAAGTATGGGCAGGAAAAGAACAATAAATAATTGTCATTTAACTTCTTTTACAATATATTTTGAAATAAATATATCGCTTAGGGTTTATATGGGAACGGTTTGAGCACCCTGACCTACCCTGAACCAGCCAGCTTGAAGTACTGGCCTTAGTATAGTAATTCTACCTATTTCATGAACGTGAGGCCCTGTCTGCCAGGTTTAAAAAAAAATCTGAGCATTCCATTAATGTCACTTAACCCGGCCCTGATGATGTTTATCCAAACCTTCTTAACCCTTAGCTAAACCGTAGTAAACCTTCATCTATAACTGACAACCCCAATTTAGGGTAGCCCGAAACAGTAGACCAGCCATTCAAATGATATACAAACGAAGTTTGTCTTCAAACCACAGTGTCTTCAAACAGTGCGATTGTATAATTATCTGAAATGTTTTAACACAGAATGAAAATCAGATACGTTCTTAAATGAGCTTGCAATTAATTTAGGCACTTACAATGGAATGTGTTGAACTTGAAGTGAACTAAAGTCACACTTTCAACGATATTAATAATATAAATAATTTCAGTATGACACGTGCGTCAAGTCTAAAAACCTACGGTGGTCCGTCGGAACAATTAACCCTATACCGTCTATACGGATTTGTCTTTTATACCTCAAACTGTGTTGAACAACAATCGAATTGTGGCCTGTTTTGTTTACCAAATTGATCCAAATATGTGAGGCATTCGGAAGGTAAAATTAATTATTGAAAAGAACCGCACACAGGTGAGGTGTAAAGCGACCAATAATCATTACTATCGCACACCTTAAGAACTATTTCAATTTGTTTTTTTATACCCGGTTTCGCTTAATTGAATCACTCACACATTTTGAAAGGATCCCTTCTTTTAATTGATAGCTCAATAACCACTTTTGGCACTTTAGACCCGGAGTTAAACATGTTAACAAAATAAATAAAAGGAATCGTTCGGTTAATTGAAACTCATGGTGG
Organism: Ophiopholis aculeata; assembly: GCA_032273385.1. Classification (NCBI taxonomy): domain Eukaryota; kingdom Metazoa; phylum Echinodermata; class Ophiuroidea; order Amphilepidida; family Ophiactidae; genus Ophiopholis; species Ophiopholis aculeata. The sequence goes on along the minus strand of JAUMTS010474373.1, from coordinate 7,905 downwards.
TATGTTATGGCATATACGGTATGATATACCATGCATTTAACTGCCTCTTTAGTAAACGAATCCACAATGATAAACGTTTTCACTCTCAATATTGCTGAGAGGTTGACGATGACAATAACTCAAATATATAAAAAAAAACAGCAAATACATAACTTTCTTTTTATATCACTTTTATGTTACAGAGACGGAGGAGTCGAAATACATCCCTGATGAAAACAAGTTCAGACCGGAAGTCTACGGAGATACTGATGAGACACCGGAAGAGGATCCCAGAGGAGAAGGTCAGTATGAGAACTTCGTGCTAATTGGCTAGAAAACGACTTTGTCATTTATTGAGCCAATCAGTGACGCTGTTAGAAATGTAGTGGTTTTGAATGATTTGTTTTGTCATGATGTAATTAGCAAATCAGAAGCAGTCAGAATAAGCATGATTCTACTATTTCCATGGAATAAGTAGTATCGGGGTGGGGGTGTAAAAACGTGATATAATTGGTATGTTTTTCTTGACTCAATATATTTAAGCCTATTGCCCTTTTAACATGTTGTATGGTAGGCCTATACTGCGTGCGCCAGATTTGTATGTGTGAATCACCTGCCCTATATTGGACATCTACATTTAGTATGTTTATAATTTTAGTTAAAGCAATAATGCACTGAATTCTTGAATTGATTTGTTATTCGTAAAGCGTTTTTGTTTTGTTATTGACATGGACTTGATTACATTTATATCGGTGCCAAAAATCTAATCAACACCAAATAATTACCAGATTGTAGTACATTTGAACAATTGCAGCACAATTTCAAACTTGCCCTTGTGCAGTAGCCACTGGCAGTTCCTACCCCTCAAAAACCACTACAAATGTTGCACTTAATTGATTATAATTTTCCCATTTCTTACATATAATTTAATGTCTATTTTTTCCTGTTTTCCTTTTCAGTGTACGTGTCGCTGTTGACGGGAACTTTATTGTCCGTTCAGACGAGAGCTGTCGCACGCGCCACATTTGAACTCCTGGATAACAATTTGTACTTTACTGTCAACTATAAAAGGTATGAAGTTGGTAATTAATCATGTTAACATAGATTTTTGAATTCTTCACTATCACATACCGCCCATTCCTATAACTCGCGAAATGATCAGTATAGCCTACGCCCATTACTATAAGTCACGAAATGATCATAAATTTACCAGCGGAAATACGAACTCTCCGATGAGTGGCATGTAAAGGACTATTTTTTATTGCATACTTGCAAAAAACTATCTGTGCTTTTTTTGGATTGATATTCACATCACAACCTCATATGAAATAAAAGGTTATCTGACAACTGCACACATATCCATTTCATTTGCAATGAATCTTCTTTCTACATGCCATCTGTCAACCTGTCATGAAAGTGTCTGGATTCAAAGGAAATCTGAAAGAAATGAGCGATGACTGATATATCACGCCGAAACTAACAACTCGCTTTCCTGACGATGTTTCAGAAAGTTTCTGCCCTGTTCTAGAACTAGTCCCGTTCCTCGGATCGCTGTCCCCCAAGTGATCGCGAAAGTATCAAGCGAGGCGGAGCCGAGTAGAATAGCAGCCTTGAACTAAGGCTACCCTGTTCCTGTAAGGTTACAGATGCGTTGATGCTAAATATTGTAGTCAAACCCTTAATTCAGGCTAATTTCATGGATTGTGATCTTGACGGTTCCAAAGAGAGACCCTCTAGCTGTCAATTTGATTACACATCATCTTTGGTGACTCTTGAAGTTTCATGTCCCTTTCATGTACTCTGATCTTGCAACTACCAAAGAGGGACCCTCTAGTTGTCCATTAGTTTGCAAATTACGTTTTGGCTATAGATTTGGTTACCCTTGAAGTTAAAGGTCTTATGGGCCAAGGTGGACATGCTTCTATGCACATCAGATAATACAGACTTCGGGCTATAGATTTAGTGACTATTGAAGGTCCCCTAAATGGACCAAGAGGGACTTGCTACACTGCCAATCAGATAATGTAAACTTCGGGCTATATATTTAGTGACTCTTACATGTTCCATAGATGGTTCGAGAGAGACTTGCTACCCTGCCCATCCATGCATCTGGTCACATGAACTTCAGGCTAGATTTAGTGACTCTTGCAGGTCCCATAGATAGTACAAGAGGGACTTGCTACTCTGCCCATCAGATCATACAGACTTTAGGCTATAGATTTATTGACTCTAGTTGGTCCCTCAAAGGAATCAAGAGACTTACAATATTTTAGTCACGATCACATCCAGAAAATTAGATTATAAATATTGATTTACCAACCATGGCAAAGATCTTTTTATGATTACCCTATAGAGTTGATCAATTACAAGCAACATGTATTCTTATGAAGAAGCAGTGAAACAGATATAAAAGTTTTAAGAAGTAGAGATGCAGTTTTACCATCTTGTTTCTGTGACGTTAAAAGACACATCATCGACAGCCATTTTGTTTCATTCCTTACATTGCCCTTAACACATTGTTTGTATGTATCTTTTCAGACTCGACAAACCAACCAGTATCATTTTCACCGATGCCCTTAACAACACCCTGTTTATCTATGAACTGTCATCCAGCTCCAAAACACAGGTATGTTAATAGCCTACTCTTTGCTCTAATCACAGTCAGAACTATCGGCGTAACAAATATCTCCAGGGCTCCCTTTTTGACATTAAGATATCACGTTAGAACAGAAACGCAAAAAAGACACATTCAATTTTATTCCAATTCCCTTATGTAAATAGTTAACAATATTATCTTTCGAGTAATGTTTCTCTAGTCCTGGCGGAAATTTGTAATCGGTAGAAGGGCGAGTAGGTCTCTGACGTGGCAGACATCATCAGTCAACGCGAGGCCATTAAGAGGGGGTTGGTGTGTTGGTAGGGAAGGGGATGTCCCCTAAGCAACGATGGAAACATGAAACATAGGCCTACGGACAAAAGCAGTTTGGAATAAAGAATGTGAGCAAAGTCTAACAAACTGTTGAGCTCTATGTGCCAAAGAAAAGAAATGATACAGAAACAGCACAGAGGAAGACGACTAGACAAAGTCAATTTTGCCGATGTAATAGGGCCAATATTATATCATAGTTTGAAATAATAACGACAAGTTCACACTTTCATAGATCGGTTATGCATTGATAATTGATACCATAAGCTCTTACACGTGGCGGTGTTTGAAAACACTTTAGCCAACTTACCTTTCGGGCTTCGGCATGTACTCACCAAATAATTCTAGCCACACTTAGTACACACCAACCACTAAATTTAGATTTCGTCTTTAATATAGGGTGTTTATGGTTTCCAGAAGTTGTGATACTGTCTATTCTTTTCACCCTTAATGGCTTACAAATTGAGCAAGACATTTTAAGCTACTACCTTAACGCGTAGATTTCCTTCACTTGTGAGTATACTTCTGGTCGGCATTATGGGCTTTTAGTGTGCCCTTTAGTGGGGTTAAGTGAAACCAAGACAATCTAAAATTCATCAGCAATGCGGTGGTTGACTTAGAGCCCTACTTTTGTTTCATAGGTGAAATTAAGTTTACGAAATCGTTTGATATAAAACGGCAGTTTATGTAATGTTACTGAAATACTTAGCACGTGTGCCTTTGTATCAATATCGTGCAACCTATGAGTTATTTAACAGTATCTTTAAAAAAAACAAAAAACATTTAAATTAATCCTCTTTTCCCCCAATCAAAACAGGCCTGTGGATCTTGGCTCAACATGCCGGCAGTGTATCAGCGAGACCTTCAGAGCAAACAACTCTTTGTCACTCTCGTTACACCATCACACGAAGGAGGTGAGGTTAGAGGGAGGATCCTGTTTCACAGAGCATTGGCAGCAGGTAAGATTAACGAGAGTTCAACAGCTCTTTTCAGAGCCATTTCAGAAATAAAATAACGTTTTACCAGATGTTTAACTTTTATGAATTTTCGAAAATATGGTAATGTTAAATTACAAGACCGGGATCAGATTTTCTAGAATATAACCGAGTGCCTGAAATAGTTAAGAATTCAACGGCTCTTTTCAGAGCCATTTCAGAAAAAAGTGATACAGACTGACTTCAGTATCTTAAAACATGAGAGGATTGAATTGAACTTACTAATGTTATTAAAACTAACTCATTGTGTTTTTTTACAGAGAGTTTCAGTGTGTTAATGATTGCTGGTAGGCGCCCTAGGACCAATGACGTCGTCGGAACCGGTGGACTTATGATGTTGTCTATCGACAAAGGAGGGCGAACTCTTAACATGGCTTTACTTTTAGACGGTGTCATTGAAAATACAGGTAGGTTAAACTATGATAGCCAAAATGATGTATCATATTATATTAACGTTTTTTACGACCTAGATCCTATTGAACACAAAGTAAAAACTAAACGTCTTTTAAAGGACATTTCAAAAACCTCGACAAAAAGTTAGAAACATGTTTCAAGTCACGAACATCAACTAATCGAATCATTTTACAAATATTACTAGATAGAAATTTATCAAAGTGTTGATTGATATTAATATTATTCCATTGCCAAGGGGTTTACATGAATGCACGAGTCATGTTGATGATGTCAGAAACAGTTGTATTGTCTGGGACAGTGAAGACGACCTTATCTAAGGGTATAAAACAAGGGAAAGTCAAAAGGTTAATAACTCTAATTCACTGAAAAATACCGCAAGGTAGTGACCAGTTTCTAACCTATAAGAAACTGAAGAAGTAAAATTAAATAAACAAAAACTGTACACAATCGGTAATTCTTTACTCCGGTATACTATCAATTTGTTTTAGGCCTTAAGCAGAGATACATAAGTTTGTACATAGTAGCTTTACATGTATCATTCTACGATCAAAATGTCTATAAAGTTTTATCTGCAGTAATGCCAATTTTACGCCAATTTGGTTCATATCCGCAACTGTCTATAATATTTGTATGTCTAGTCACAGACTAACATGATAGCATAGTAAGATGTTGGCGCCGAATGCATAGCGGGAACGATGTTCTATTTAGTTTTCCTAAAGCAATTCTATGAGCTTCTATGTAAACCTCTTGTAAATATTGGGGGCAAGTATTCACCAAAGGGCGTTTCTCGGCCTAAAAACCTAAGCGTAAAAACATGCTTTACATCCTTTAAATTAACGTTGAAATATTGTATTTTGTTAACTTTTTATAGAGCGAACTCAAGACATTACGTTGAACATACAACTTATGAAGCACGACCAGGTTGTTCAAGAAAGTGAGAGATCTATACGCCCGGAGGTATGTATGCAAACTTTTTGTTAGCCTATGTCACAGCCTTGTTATATTAGTTCAAGTCTTCTGATCATATTTGAAAGTCTGTGGTGAAGGTTTCAATAAAACATGGTTGTCGTCTGCATTATCCCAGATGGTTTTCGTCGTGGTTCACAATAATGTGTCATTTGTTTGAGGTCTTAACAATCACGCCTACAAGGTTCCATAGTAAACGTTTGTTAACTCTTTTGATAACCCGGCGTCCACAATATTTAACTGCTTTCCCAATAGTCGAATATATCAGTCAGTGACATACGGCAACTTTTAAAAGTTTGCTTATGTTATTATTCATCCGTAATGAAATAATGAATTACTATATCTAAGGAATTGATGAACTCTAAGGGGAGGTATTGCTGTAGGTAACAGTCGTAATGGCGACCTGCATATATAAGCTTATATAGTAGACCCGGCAGAGGTACTAGCAGTAAGCCTCAATACTTACCTCACTAAACAAATCTTACCTCATTTATCAAGCTTAAATCTCACACAAGATCAAGCGGTAACAGATATATGGGTACAAGAATCTGTGTTCTCTTTTAGTTTGAAATGGCGTACCTTGCAAATGCTTACGGGAAAGTTGTCCACAGAGACTAAAGCAGCTCGTCATCCTAGGCATAGATTAAGCTCGTCTACCGCAATTATTACTATCATGACTAAGCTGCTTGTTGATTGATAAAAACACGACATAGTATTGTAATACCTGTTCTTAGTTGAAAAGTCTAATAATTTGTTTTGTTTCTTCTTGGTGTTATTATGCTGTTTTGTTAATTAAAAGGAGGCTACAAATACCGTTTCTAAATTTGCTATCCCACTTGTTGCAACTAATTTCCTTGAATTGTATTTGTATTTTAACACAGGAATTTGATTTGGTGGAGGTTTGGAGTAAACTACCAAAGAAAGTTCAGAAGTGGTTATCAAGAGGCCAGTTGTCCGTCAGCGTGAGCGTGAGCACCAAAACCTTCATGGATGGAGCTATCACACCATTAAGAACTTGCAATGGTAAGAACACAGAGGTGTGAAGTGTTAGGGGATGGGGCGAAGTTTACCGGGGGAGGGGGAGATTAAGGGAGATGGAGTTTGCTGTGTCAAATGTGAATAGAAGCTAATAGAGCTGGAAATTCAACTTTTTAAATTTAACATTATCAGACAGATGTAGTACTTCATGTGTTTTTCAGCATTGAAGCGTTAATAATCATGCACCGTGATCTTAAAACACTTAATGATTTAGAGCCAAACAACCAGTTGTGAATTCAAAGCTCACAAGGGTGAGCCAAATATAAAACCAATTTGCAATTCTCAAAACCGTCAAATTAACTGACTGCCATGTGCAAATTTTAAACATAAATCAACAATTTTTCAGGTAGAGAAATACGCAAGCAAAGTGAAGATATACCATAGGTATTTAATCCTCTTTTTTCCTCCTTTCAGTTCTACATGCTGTCTTGTCCGGTAGCCAAGCCTTGGGGAGACCTAAAGCTACAGGAGCGAGTGGTTCGGCTATACTTACAATCGACGAAGATGGCACTATTACCTACCAGGTGAGAAATATAAAAGTGTAGCTGGAAGTATAGATGGATATGTCATACTCCTGGCTGCGATACGCGATTATTGCTCATCTGAGCATGTGTGACTTTATTCTTCCTTAAAATTAAGTGCTTGCCCGCGAGGGGTAATCCTGCAAATTGTTTATGTTTGTATGTCAATAAAATTGTTCTGATTACAATGCCACTGAAGGTGTATCATGAACTCAACTAACTTTAAAGACAAGAGAGTTGCATTCTTTTTTTCTGGAACTGTTTGATCTAATTATTTCAATAATCTCACATGAACAACAGTATGCACAAATATATCAACGATTTTAATGTTATCTCCTTAAACATGATAAAGTTTTGTCTGTTACCATGGTAAGACTTCGATACCAATTAGCTCATCTGTTCATGATTTTTGTTATTCACAGATCCGCATCACGGGAACACGAACTGACGTCATCGGCATTACCATAGAACGTGCTGCTAAGAGTGTTGACAACAGGAAGGTTGTAGCTGACCTATTTGGAGAATATGAAAATGGAGAGGTAGGAATTTTGACCGTATAGTTCAGGAGTAATTTGTCACTTCAATTGACTTCGCTTTATTAATTCTTGTGTATATTTTGAAGTTTACTCTGTGAATATTTCGGAAATATTGGATCTGGTAGGAAAACACTACCACGCTGAATCCAGCAAAGCCTCAGTTGTGGATGCCCGTTACTCCTCTCAGGGAAATAAAATCAGAGTAACTGAGATCGAAAATTGAATTACCCCTGAGTTGAGACATAGTGCGTAAAATTCTCTGCAGATTACTAAGTCCTTTATGCGCTGCAGGTGCAATTCCCAGGATATCCATTTAGGTTTCCACTTCATTGCTCAAATGCATAATTTAAGATGAAACTTAATATCATTCTGTCTTTCCTTTCAGGCAATTGGCAACATGATCGTTCTAAGGCCCGTGACATGGACATGCTTTTACACGGCGAATTATACATCAATATTGCTACTGAAGCTTACGACGTCTCCGAACTCAGAGGACGTATTGTTCAACTACCCTACAAGCCTTTCATCTC
>JAUMTS010473262.1:0-13450 GCA_032273385.1 Ophiopholis aculeata | reverse complement strand
ATATCTATTTGTAATTGATACGCTATCATGTATTTTCATAGAGCATATACAAGGTATTAAAGTACATTTTATATCAAAGATATCTCAATGCCCCTCTACAATACGTTTTCATAGATTGACACAAAACGCTATAATAGGTAATACCGTTAATTCTCAAACATGTCCCATTTAAGCAGAATTTTATCAAGGTTAGGGCAACGTCATTGCACCAATGCATATTGCTTACGACCGGCCGTATCCATAATTTTCAATTTTTAATTCCTTTGGCGTTTAGGCCAACCTCAAACTGTTTATAAAAATACGATAATATTGTAAGGATGTCCAGTAATGTCGTTACACATATTTTCACCTGGGCCGAGAAGAGCAACCTATAGTGTAATTTGGTGCTCAATATTATTACCCAATTGATTTTATTACCAACTCTATGTAAATTCATTGCAATTGCAATATTTAACATTACGTGTAGCACGGAAGTCATTCGTAACATTACAATCGTTTTACATGTCTAACACTAACCAGTTAAACAGAAGCGAGGTTTTACATCTTATAACTGTAAAACGTATGAAGTTAGTTATTAAGTTTTAATTAATACATTTTTTCTGTTTTTAGCCACTAACAAGTATGTAACAATTTTGTTTTCTATTGTTTAAAATATATAAATACATTATGGCATTGTTATTGCGCATATTTGAACAAACTGTTTTCACTTATTACAATTATGGGAATAAAAAAATAGCACATGACTTCAAACTTGAAAACTGCTTCCCAACTTGTTTTTCAGTACTGGCTGTTGACAATACAGTGCCTGTTATTTTTGGTTGTCCAAACTCAATAACTTCAACAGCTTCTTGTGGAGTCCCATCGACTACTGTGACGTGGATTCCACCCACAGCTACTGATAACTCAGGTGGAATACCAGCTGTGTCTAGCACTCACCAACCTGGTGTTTTCTTCAATGTTGGTACTACGTCAGTCACCTACACCTTCACAGATTCTGCCGGAAACTCAGCTCAGTGCTTTTTCACTGTTACTGGTAATTGAATTAGAAATATTGGGGAAGGTGTTTTAAGTATCACCACATCAGGAAATTATTATTATTATTTTTTTTCATTTTTCATTTTTTTGTTGAATAGTTGTTGCAGAAATTTGAGTATAGCAATGTGTGTATTCATATCTTTCATCTTTTTCTGAAATAAAACAAAATAGTCCAGACCTACTTCCACTTATTTAAGACCTTATTTCTGGTAGTATTGGTGGTTTTTTGGGAAAGAGTACAAACACAAGAATAATATGATGAAATAAAGGAAGGAGCAAGGGAGGAACTTAAGCTGGCCACCTTTTATATTTGATATAAAATTCCTTACCTGTACTGACTTAGTAAAATGAGTTCTGTGACTAAACATAGCATCAAATAAAATCAACTAGGGTAAATAGAGTATGACAAATGATCTTTCATATGCTAGATACATAGTAAGATAATCATTCCTTTATTATGCACAGTGAACACTGTCGACTCAGTCCCGCCTACAATTACAAGTTGTCCTCAACCAGCTACCTACTCAGTGCCATTTGGGACACCTACAGCAATAGCAAGTTGGCAAGAACCCACAGCGACTGACAACTGTCCTGGGGTACCAACAAGGTCACAGTCTCATGCCTCAGGGGAGAGTTTCCAAGTTGGTGTCACTCAGGTTAGGTATATTTTCACAGATGCAGCTGGATTAACGGCAGAATGTTCATTCACCATAAATGGTAAATACTGGAAATCATGTTGCATTATTCAATAAGTATGCAATTGGCTAGATACTGGAAGCTCTAATAGCATTTAAAGAAATACCTTGAAGTGACATTACAGAACTTATGACTTCTTAATTTATTTGCTTTCTTATTTACATTTTTGAAATGCAAACAACTGGGCAATTGTGATATGTCAGAAAATAAACTTGCTTTCTGTTTACAATGTTGTTTCCTTTTCTCTTCTTTTGTTTTGTTTTCTTTGTTTTCTTTTGTTTTCTTTTTTTCTTTGTTTTATTTTCTTGTTGTTGTTTTTTCATTTCCTGTATCTCTATGATGCAACCAAATATACATATTTTTATTAACAGCTTCTTTTAGGCCTAGAAATGAAATTTTCCTTTTACTGCTAATAGTACTCTTAATTATAGATATATGTTAGTTCTATCTCTGTTGTTCTGCAGTTGCAGTGTAGCCTTGAAGTAATTTATATTGCCTTAATCTTCCATTTTTGTATAATTAAATCATTACAAATTTGTAAAAGTATGAACTTAAGAATATTTGCAATATTTTCTGATCTTAAACTCCTGCTAGTAACTTGATATTACCCTTAAGTTTGTACAAATTCTTAGATATGTAACTTGATACTGCATGGTGAAGAAGGCATTTGTATATACTCTTCCTTTAATTTATTGTCAGCTTGTTTTTCTGCGACTTACAATGACATTTATTGACTATCTTGTATGCTATATGCAGTATTGTAACTTTGAAATCATGGTAAATCTTAAAACTTGTTAACGCTACTACAACCTTCACTTCAAATCTTGATTTCAGTCATTGCAGTCGATAATATTGCACCTGTTATTAACAACTGTCCCAGCTCAATAACAACAACAGTTACTTGTGGAGTTCAATCTGCCACTGTCAATTGGATTCCGCCTACTGCTACTGATAATTTTGGTGGAATACCAGCTGTCTCTAGCACCCACCAACCAGGTGGTACCTTCAATACAGGCCCAACTCAAGTCACCTATACATTCACGGATACTGCTGGAAATACAGCGCAGTGTTCATTCTCTGTAACTGGTAACTGGAATATGCATTTTCTTTGTCTAGTGTAGTTTATAAACATCAAAATAAGCATTTATAAATGTAAATAGCGTAATTATTAGCTTAAATTATTACTTAATTTGTGTTCTTGCACAGACTTGATATGCCATCAGTTGTCCAGTTTTTAATGCTATTAATATTGTGGAATCGATGTAGTGTTATGCATAGGTATTTTAAATTTTAATACAATTGAATACAAGTTTAGATTGACATTGCAGTTTAGTTTTACATGTCTGTTGAATGAAATAAATATGATATCACTTAATTACAATCTGTAAGCAATCTTAGGTACATTTTATATATAATGATGTCAAACTTACCAAGTCCTACATTTCAATGATGCATCGTTGTCTTTGTCTAGTGAATGCTGTCGATTCCGTCCCTCCCGTGATCAGTAACTGCCCTCAACCAGCCACATTCACGACATCGTTTGGAACGCCTACAACAGTAGCTACGTGGACAGAGCCTACTGCAAGTGACGACTGTGGAGTAGTTTCAGTCTCATCATCCCATCAATCTGGTCAACAGTTCTCAGTTGGTGTCACACAAGTCACATATACATTTGTAGATTTGGCAAACAATCAAGCAGTGTGTTCATTCACTATTACTGGTAAATTGGATGATTTTTTTTAGTACGCACAAGCATATGAAGCAAGCACGGTGATGGTGGCCAAATGGGAAACATGCTCAACATGCTTTTTCTTGCAGCACTTCAAATGCATATTCTACAATAGCTGAAATGTTTCAATTTTTACAGTAGATAAAATAGTAATCTTGTTCATTTGATACATTTGCTAACTACAGTATCTTCTTTTGTAAATCTGTTTTTTTTTCTTCTTTTCTTAGCATTTCTTAGCATTGACTATTGACTAAAAAGCAAAATCTCAAATATTAATGCAATCTTTTGATAATATTTGTGGTTGTGGAAAACTGCAAATCTGACAGGAGTCACACAAATGAAAATGTTTTTTTTTTTTAAATCACCTAGGAGCAGCATTTGAGACAAACATGGTGATGGTGGCAAAGATGGCAAACAATGCACATATAAGCTTTTTGCAGCACTTCAAAAGAATATTCTGAAATAGCTGAAATAGTTTACCTTCTGCAGTAGTTTCTTGTTATTTTGTTAAATTTTTCTTTTCTTAGTATAAACTATATAGTTTTGAAGCCTTTGAAAATTCTCAAATATTAATGCCATCTATTAATAATACTTATGGTTATGGAAAACTGTGGAGCTCATAAAAGCTGGAGAGAAATTTATAGTTGGAGTCGCATGAATGAAAATGTATTTTTAATCAAGAAGCAGCTGCTGTTTAAGCAAGCATGGTGAAGGATTCAAAGATGACACAATGTGCGCGTGGTGCTTTTTTGCAGCATTTTTAAAGACACAAGCACATTTTGCAAAAGCTTAAATCTTTTTGTTTTTCTTTTGCGTTTACTAACTGAATATGCAATTTTTTTTTTGCAGGATATACAATTTTGCAAAGGCTCTCTTACTAAAAGCATAGTATATAGTACTTACATTTTTTTTCTTCTATATTTGAAAGAAAAAATACTAACGTCACTATTCTATTACCTTATTGAAAACTGAAATTAATATTATCTTTGATATTTTGTCATATTTTGTTAACTGGAGCTAATTGGTGTGTGGAAATCTTTACAGCTTCTGTTTTTAATGTGATATGCAAAGGTATTGCAATATTTGAGTATGAGGTGATTGTATTTGTTGATTTGTATTTAATAAACAGTTTTTATTGTATTTGTTTTGCAACTTAACAGCTGTGTTCCATCTTTTTCTTGATTTTGCTAATCATTTTTGAAAAATAAGAGTTTTCTTTAATATTTTACATTTGCAATGAAGTGTTTTACCTTACTTTCCTCTTTAATAATGCGTTTGTTTGTAAATGGGGAGTTATTTAAAACATGCTGAACTATTGATACAATATGGTAATGGTAAACTGTGTTGTTCTTGCAAGGTCAACATGGGCCAAGCTGTCATTTTCTCTACCTGGTTGCTGTTATACTGCACAGGCTATACCACCTTAACAAAAATTATTCACAAAAACCCAACTATTTCCTAAATTTCCAAATTGTTTTCAGTGGTTCCAATTGATCCTATTCCACCAACGGTCAACGGATGTCCTAACTCATTCACCCGCGATGTAGCCTTTGGATCACAGACTCTCCGTGTGAATTGGATTGAACCAACAGCCTTTGATAATTCAGGTGGACAAGTTAATGTGTTGCAGACCCATCGCCCTGGTGATCTCTTCCCTGTTGGAATAACTACAGTCAGATATACTTTCACTGATTCTGCAGGGAATCAAGCTTTCTGCTCATTTGATGTAACTGGTAATAACCTGAATTGCTTATTTTTTTTAAATATCACCACTCATCTTCTTAATAAGAGGTACTTGATTAGGTGGTTATTTATTGCTGATTGTAAAAAGCTGGGGAATGTATTTCAAAGTTGTTCAACAGATGATACATTATACTTATTGATGTGTGTCTGTTAAATACATTTGTATTCTAGAAATATTCAAATATTGCTTCTTTTTATTTATGATGAGACCAGGGTAAATGGATTTTTTTTTTGTACCTGTTACTTACATTTGTTTGCTGTAACGAGTTTGTTTAGTTTTAAAATACACTGCAATAAAACACAATTCTCTTCTTTAGCTGTTAAGGTTTTCAGTCTTAACCAAAGTGTAATCCCCATGAATGCATGTTCAAGATGTGTCTTTCATTCTGATGTCCTCCTCAATTCTGACACACAGTGACTCAAATGGATAACACCCCACCGGTAGTCAGCAACTGTCCCGCATCGGCACAATACACTGTGTCAGTAGGGGGTGGTAACATGAGGTGTGTTACATGGGTAGAGCCTACATACTTTGATGAAAGTTCTGTTATGGTAGCACAAACTCATAATCCTGGAGCCTGCTTCCCTATTGGGCTGACTACAGTGACATATACCTTCACTGATCAAGGAGGAAATGTGGCCAATTGTATCTTCACTATTACCGGTAATGTGTTTTGAACTTGTGCTTTTTATTACAGCAAAAGAAGCAATGGCAGAATAAAGAGCAAAATTAGCAGCAGCAGCATTCTTTAAAAAAAAAATCAATATTAAAAAAACCCTGATCCTTTTAATTTCTTAACCCATAACCAAACCCTGACTGCTCCCTACCCCAATATTAACCAAACTCCACCTGTTTCCCTGCTCTAATACTAACTTTATTCTTCTAAGTCAACAAAGAAAAATGACAAATATGTGCATTCTTTCTGGTGATTGGGAGAAGCAAAATAAGCGCACAAGTGCAAGCACAACAGCAGTAGCAATCGTAGTACCTATGAGGTTACACACAGCTTGGGAATAATAAGCTAATGACTGGATCTTCCTTCAGGTTGAAAATAAGCTAAGGATTCAATCTTTCTTGATCTTGAGCATCTTAAAATTAAAAGTGATTTATAATGTAAATGAATTCTACCATACTTCGTCTATCGCACTTGTGGTGGTTCTGCAGAAATGAAAAGTGTGCCTGAAAGCTGCTGAAAAGTATATTACTTTGATATATTCTTCTATGGAATGATTTAGAAAACTTTAATAGCTTATATAGATTAACTTAGTTGACGCAATTGCAAATTTGTGGTGTGCCTTCAATATGGACATTTGTTCGTCTTAAATTCTTTGCTGCTAACAACTTTCAAAATGTTCCTATGATTTTGAAACACAAGGACAGTGCTTCTCTGGTGCAACACTTATTCTGTGAGTGATTGCAGGTTGCTGATTAAGTTTTCTTCTCTTCTGTATAATACCTCTCATTGCTATGAGCTTGTTTTTTCTCTTGAATTATTGCTGGATCCGTAGTGCTGCGTGCAGCAGATGCAAAAAAAAACCCAGTTTGAGATTAGCTTGAAATGGATTTTTGTAATTATCAATTTTGCAATATGTGTGCTTTCTTGAAATATAAGAAGGCATGTGCTGTTGAAACTTTAATTAGATTCTAATACTTGTAGTCAAGCATTTTGTAACCTGAGCTTTCAGTGATAGAGTTTAACAACCTGCTTAATAAAAACACAAATGCAAAGCTTTTAAATTGCAAACATAAACCACACTATGCAAAAGCCTGCACAGATGCACCTAGTCTACAATAAGATTGGTTAAAAAAATAATAAACATAAAGCAAAATATCAGCTAAAGCCTGCATGGATGCTACGGAAGGAGTACAATGGAACACTAATACAATTCTAAATAATAACAATGTGACCTGTTTTGAATTCTTCAGTCATCAGTAGAGATTCCATACCACCTGTTGTTACTAACTGCCCCAACACCATCACGCAAACGATACCTTTTGGAGCTTCAACTGGAATAGTAAGTTGGAATGAGCCTAGCGCAACTGATAACTCAGGAGTACAACCAACTGTTTCAAGGACTCACACGTCTGGTACAGCTTTCCCTGTGGGAACAACACAGGTCACATATACTTTTGCAGACTCGTCTGGAAATTCTGCTAGATGTACCTTTACTGTAATAGGTAATTACAACACTTTGATATTTGTGTATAGGTAACAAGAACTTTGATTTTAAAACAGTTGTTTTAAAATTGTATTTACATTGTCACATCAATCTTATTCCCACTTGCTATCGGATGGTGTTTGCCTTTGAACTTATTAATCTCAAAGTAAGAAGAATTTTAACACTGTGTTTTTACATTGTCACTACAACAATCTTATTCCCACTCAAAAAAGGATGTTGTTTCTTATCAAGTAAAGATCCTCTGTTATCTACATTGTATTGTTTGGCTATATATAGAGTGAGTGACTATAGTTTGTAGGATATAGCTCGGTATATAACATGTTTGAGTTTTAAAAATGATGTAGGTTTTGATGTTGTACTCATACATCATAACATGGAGGTAAATCCCAACAATTATTTGCTGAAATTGTTGGAACTTCTCTACTGATGTAGGTTTTTTTGTGTTATTTTATGCTGGAGTATTCTTTATTCTGATGTTATTGTGAACCGATTAAAACACAAACAGCCAAATCTATTTCTTTCTATGTTTAGTCACCTCAGTGGATACCATTCCACCGTCCTTCCTTAACTGTCCCCAATCAATCACGTACACCGTGTCAACGGGACAGACACAAGCAGCTTTCTGGACGGAACCAACCTGTATTGATAACAGTGCTACACCAACATCTATGTTCAAAACCCATGAGCCTGGGGAAAGCTTCGATACTGGATCAACTCAAGTTACCTATATTTGTACCGATGGTGCTGGAAATCGAGCAACTTGTGATTTCACTATCACTGGTAAATTTATAAGTTTGTCAAGGCCTTTCATTCTGCCTGTAAATTTGTAAAGCTTAACTAGACAAATTGAATTGTTTGATCCTTCACAATTTTGCCAACTCAAGTGAGCTATATCTTTATCTGTATTGACAGGGCTAGGAGTTTTGGAAGCAGCATGTGATTTCATTATCACTACTATTTTTTTATTTGTGAATTTAGGACAGTGTAAAGTGTAAATAGCATCTTAATAATTTAAAAAGAAACCTATTCTAAAATTAAAACTATTTGTTTGCAAAAACTATATCCAGTATTCATAGGACAATGTAAATATATGATCTTCCCCATGGACTTTTACAGTCATCACAACGGATACATCGCCTCCAATCATCAGCGGATGTCCATCGTCACAAAATTATGGAGTACCCTTTGGAACTACATCTCTCCAAGTAACCTGGGATCCACCTACAGCTGTCGATAACTCTGGAGGACAAGTTACTGTGATCAATTCCCACAGTCCTGGGGATGTTTTCAACGTTGGCACAACACAAGTCACATATACTTTCAGGGATAGTGTTGGGAATCAGGCACAGTGTTCATTTACAGTAACTGGTAATTGCAGGTTCTGTTACTTATTTGACAAGTGAAAATTTTTTGAGTCCATTAACCTAAATTTATATTTTTTGTTGCAATTTTACTATCAGAATTATTGATTGGGTATTGTTACTAGAAGAACTAGTATTTTAGTGTTGAATACTTTTAAGTGTTGAATACTTTTTAGGTTTCTTTGAAATAGACAGAGTTCTTCAAAGGTATATTACATCTTGTAGCAATTGATGTAGTATACCTTTGAAGGATATTCTTGTAGTAATTTATGCTTCAGTAAACAAATATTTTTTGATTGCAAAAGGAATTGATTTTGGTTACAAAAGAACCAGCCCTCTTCTGTTTTATTTCAATTATTCATAGATACACTAGCCATAATAGGTCACTGCAATTGTTCTTCTAAGCACACCAAGCCTTCCGTATTAACATTCAAATTTTGTTCATACAAACCAACCAATCATGTTACAATGGTTATACCATTCTTCATATATTAGCTAGGCACAAATGTCATTGTATTTGTTATTTTATCAATCCACCCTGCCTTGTGGTGTATTATTATTCAAATTGTGTTTCTACCAACCAACCAATCAGGTTACACTATCAATAGTTATTCAGTTCTTCATATATTAGCTAGGCATATTATTCATTGCAATTGTTTTTTGTCAACCTGCCATGCCTTGTGTACTAACATTCAAATTTTGTTCATAAAAACCAACCAATCACATTTCAGTATCTGCTGTAGATGATGAACCACCCGTGGTAACCAGTTGTCCTGAATCCCAGTTTTTCACCGTGCAACTGGGAACACCTTGTCAATTTGTGACTTGGACGGAGCCTACAGCTACAGATGATAGTGGAGTGACACCCTCAATGATGCAAACCCATGCATCAGGAGATTGCTTTAATATAGGAGTGACCACAGTCTCCTATTTATACAGGGACCCAGCAGGAAATACAGCCACGTGTGCTTTTACTATAACTGGTAAATAGGATGTCATTTATTTGCAGCTTTTGCAGCACCAGCTATATATGGATGACCAAAAGTCAACTGCAAGCTTTGATAATAAAACTAACCATTTTATTTCAATTAACATTCCTTCAGATCTTTCTGCTCTACAATGTAGCATAGAAAAAGCAATATTTTGAGAATTTTTTTATAAATGCACACTGATGGCATTTGCATTGTATATTCCCAATGTATTTTACTAACAATCCATTTTTTTTTGCAATGCTAGAAACAACTTGTGTTTCAATGTATTATTGCTAATAAAATTCAAAAGTACTAATATGCACCAGTGTCTCTGTTTTTAGCAAAAGGTACCGGTAATATTGATTATTTTTTACTTATGAAAACTATTTTGCAATAGACTATATAATGTAATTCGAGTGAGTTTTGGTCAGGCATTGATTTTTCTTGATGAATTGCATTCTGCCAAGTCACATTCATACACAAGACAGCAAATCGGCACTATTGTGTTTCTGTACTTCACACAATACCCTATGGGGGTACTTAAACCAAACTGTATGTAGATGGGTCTACTGGACTTATCATTTGCTCAATTTCTCAACCATCAAATATATATCAATTTCCCTAAAAAGCAGCACATTTCCCCCAAAACGAGTGATTTTTTATACAGTTTTCTTCAAATAAACCCTATTTATGGAAACTGGATGATTTTGTGTGTAGTGAAAACTCATCCATACTTTACCAAATTAGGCAAAAACACACCCAAACATCAGCCACTTATTATAATACACATATAACATCTATGTGATAACCACAGGCACAGTACATAGGGTGCATAACTCACAAAAAATAAGAATTTAGATACAAAATGGGTAACACGTAGTAAAAATCAAGAAACTATAATTCTTATTCTAGATATAACACATTTTCTGGAACAAGCAAATGCTAAAGCTAACAATTGTGAAATGAATGTTTGTTTTGAAAAACAAGTTGTATGGTGTTGCTGGGGGAAATTACAATTACAATTAGCTTTTGTATCAAAGACTTTTAATATAATAAAATGATTGTACTAACCTTTATGATAGCTAATATAAATAGATGTATGTGTTATTTCTTTGCAAACTACATTGTATTGTTACTTTGTAATGAACAAAACTGAAGAACAAATTATTTTTTTGATTGAAAGTTGTCTATCCTTCTACATTTGTGTATTGACCTGTTACTTGTCTCTATTGCTGGTTAAAATGGGTGAAATCGCATATTATTTGTTGATGATATTCTTTTATGTGCATGGCCTATAAATGATTAGGTCTTTTTACTGCTTAGAAAGGGTTGTTATTTGTATTGTTGCTGCATGTGTATACAACGGCCTGTAATGTGATGTCTTTATAATTACACCGTACTTAAAAAGGATTGCACTCTGTGAAACTATATTTGGCTTCTCAGCACAAGCATATGTACAGGGTGCCTCATATAAAATGGTGCAAGCACAATTCACCATTTTGAATCAAAACTATCGGGTATTGGGTACAACTATTTATGTGATTGTATCATACGACATTATAAAGCTGAGATACCAACCTTGAAAATGACACCATTATTTGTACCAAATACTCAATAGTTTTGATTCAAAATGACGTTTGGGGCGTGCAACATTTTTTTTATAGACACCCTGTATATATGTCAAGTAGAATGTGCACTTTTATAGTAGTGATATTGTTTTATAAAGTGCAATTTCTGTTTTGTTTATAGTACTTGGTAAGTATGAGTTTGATGCTGACCATAAAGAAAAACTGCACAAAGTGTCTTACGCAGCACAATGAATGAATTTTAGTTCAATATTGACATAGGAAAAAGTAGCGGTGTGGGTTTGATGATGATATTAATAAAATCGTGAGGTGTATTTTTCAAAACCTAAGAACAAGAACGTGGTCTCCTTAGCAGTATTTTTAGATGTTATTGTTAGATAGTTAGAGCTATTTATAGACCTACCAAGAAGACCACATTGTCTTATGTTTGAAAAGAAAAACTGAACATCTCTATTGAGCACTATTAATGTCGGAAAAGTGTTTAATCTTAGCATGATGAATTATATTTGAAAGCTGATTTGTAGGATCCCTTCAATCATTAAATTATCAAAGGATGCTGGAAATCTTGTCACAATTGTGGCAATGTTTGTTAATATATCATAACTAGATTCACATGCAAATATGGATGTGTATTTTTCAAGTATGCATAACCTTTAATAACATGCTGCTGTCAATTACAAAAACATTTTCGAAAGGAGAATATAGCATCTTCTACAGGATATTTGGTAAATGGTGATGGTTGCATAAATATTTTGTGAAAATAAGCAAATGTGTTAACAGTAATTAATTACGATACATATGATTTTTCCAGTAACCCCAGTTGATACTATAGCCCCTATAATCAATGGATGCCCAGACTCGCAGACCCTAACTGCACCATGTGGTACTACAACAACATCAACAGTTGCAAGATGGATTGCGCCTACAGCTACAGATAACTCGGGTGGAATACCAGCTGTCTCTAGCAGTCATCAACCTGGTGCTAGCTTCCCTATTGGCTCAACTTCAGTGTCATATACTTTCACTGACTCTGCTGGGAATCAAGCTATGTGTACATTCATGATAACTGGTAAACTTTTTTGATATATATATATATAATTATTCATAACTCTTAACAGGCTTAAATATGCTTGTCCATTTATTTCTAGTTCTTACAAAGGGATCATCAATGTTCAACTCAAAACATCAGATTCTAAATGAAAAAAAATTTCGAACTTGATTATTTGCCCTCTAACTCTCGTAATGGGTCATCATTGTTCAGTTAAAAAGCTTTAAAGAAACATTTGCACCATCTAAGTGGTAATACAAAATGCCCATGACCAATTTGAATTTGTCATAAGTTGCCAAATTTGGTAAGTATAGGTAGTTGAACTTGGTCAGTATCCCCAAATAGAACATTGTCAATTAGAATGGTATTGTATTTTTAATGATTTTTGTTGTTATAATGTCTGATAATGATAGAGATATCATAATTGAGTAAGTTCAGATGAACTTTTGCAGACAGTCAATAATAGAGAAATGTTCTTTTTGTCAAATCTGAGATAATAGTAAAGATATAACTCACCTTTTGATAATGTTCCACTGCTACTCTAGCATATTTTCTTATCAAGTTCTTCTAATTTACCTCTTTTCGCCAGTCACTATTCAAGATCTCCTCCCTCCTGTGATCAGTAATTGTCCACAATCACAGACATTTACTGTACCATTTGGAACACCATCAAGAGCGGTCACCTGGGTGGAGCCTACAGCAACTGATGCATGTGGAAATCAACCTAGAAGATCACAAACCCATTCTTCAGGACAAAACTTTAATGTCGGAGTGACACAGGTTACTTATACATTCACTGACCAGGCTGGGAATTCAGCATTTTGTTCATTCAGCATTGCTGGTAAGTACTATTGTGTTATTTATAGGACAATAAAGGCACATTT
The DNA here is from genome assembly GCA_032273385.1 of Ophiopholis aculeata. Lineage (NCBI taxonomy): Eukaryota > Metazoa > Echinodermata > Ophiuroidea > Amphilepidida > Ophiactidae > Ophiopholis > Ophiopholis aculeata. Next base: position 216 of record JAUMTS010473262.1, on the reverse strand, counting down.
AGATTTGCGAGTGAAATGAGACAAAATCAGTGCACACGCACTGGATTTTGATTTGTCCAATGCATGAGGACTGTATGGTTGAATGGATTGGTCAAGCATCAAAATCCAGTGCAAGTGCATTGATTTGTTGCATTTCATGAGCAAAAATAAATGCAAGTTTATTAATCTAATTCATACACGACAGAAAAACAAAATTGTTTGCTCATATTTGTGATA
>JAUMTS010472152.1:0-13453 GCA_032273385.1 Ophiopholis aculeata | reverse complement strand
GCGTGAATATGAACACATTTCCATGAAGAACTTTTGCAAAGTAGCCTTCTTAGTTAAGAATAAGAAAAGTCAACGTTTCAATACAAGCTAATACAACAGTGCTGCTACTTGTCTTTGTAATGATAGTGACCACTGTAATATTGACAACCAATATATAACATTTAGCGCATCAAAATCGTCTTAACAAGAGTATTATACATGAGTACATGACGGGCCTGTATTTTGAATTCTGTATACATCTGCACCGCTGATTGCCAGACAACCAGCGGTGAGTATAATTACCTTGTCTTAATATGCAATAACAGCTGAATACGCCCAGTTGTGACGCCTAGGCAGTACCCGAAATACCCTACGAGCATATAATCCAAAACCGTAACTGTTTGTTTGCTGAGGGTTCTTTCCCTTGTAGAATAATAACAAGAGGTTTTCAAATGGTATATGTGCATGCAGCACTATAATAGCACAAGTGGTAGTTTATTGACTTACAATGGCCAACGTATTATCTAGTGAATTCTGAAATGTCAGATTTTTTACAGTAACTGTAACCGCACTGTGATATTTGTTACCTTGCGCTGCAGCATTGAGGATGAGAACTCCATGCGTATTGACTCCATCCTCAATCACCATCCACATAGGGTATACTCCATACAGATTGCCATTTGCCTAGATGTAGAAGCAAGATATGCAACCAATGATGTATTAGGCTTTTAAACTTTGTAGGACAGAAGATCCTAATTATTTTATAGTGTGGGTCAAATGGCAAATATTTTAAGGCTCTATATAGACGTTTTCTGATATTATACTTTTATTTACAAAGGGTACATGTTCCCACACAAATTATGTTTTGTATCGTAGATACTATAGAAAAAAATGATAAGGTCAATAATCTAATTAAGGAAAATAAAACTGCTCATTTCAAAGAGACTCTGGAAGACTCAAATGCTAAAACCATGTATAAAACTTTAAACACTTTGCTGAATAGCTCTGTTCAAAAACTCCCTGCTAGTGTGTCAAATATTGAGTTGAGTAACAGATTTGCTGGTTACTTCACTGACAAGGTGTGTAAATTAAGATCTGAACTTGATGTTATGTGCAATACTAATGATGAATTATCTCAGATGCCTAATGTGAATATTTCAAATGTTATTGATACTTGTACTGATTCCACAAATGTGTGTTCAAATATGAAACCAATTGAGTGCAATATGTCCTGTGATTATAGTGTTGATATCGAGCCCTTGGAGTGTTTTACAAATGTGAGTGAAGAGGAGGTTATTAAGATCATAGCTAACCTTCCAAATAAGAGCAGTCCTCTTGATCCACTCCCCACATGGTTATTAACCCTTTGGGACCTTGCCCATTTTGATTTGTCAATCTAAAGTAACTCTTTTCAGTGACCAGGTCAGTGAAATGTCATCAATAAATAATTAAGGTAACTGAATGGCATAACTACTTTAACTCCAATGCCCAATCAACTATTGATTAGTTCAATAGGGATTATTCAATGGTTCAATAATCGGCCTTTGTAATCTTGACATAATACTTTAACAACCTCTTGATGACTTTATTGAATTCATTTAACTTGTAATAAATTCAGTAACATGTAGATATGAAATCAGGTCCCAAAGGGTTAATGACTCAAATACAGAAAATGAGTGGCTGAGGGAGATGGTGAATATCATGATAAAGTCCCTACCAAAAATGATAAGGGGCATTTCACGGATGACATGAAAGAGTGTGTATTTGAACTTCTTAACTGCAATGTTTCATACACGAACATACCTCTTGCTATCACGGCTGTATTAAAATTAGGTGGCTTGCAGCCTGTAGATGTACCATCTAATTCTGTTATCCATGAATGGAACATCCAGAGACTACTAATGTCCCAGCAACAACTAGCTAAAGAGTTGCCATCTACCAGTGGGATGGGTTTGCTCAGTGATGAGACGTCAAAGTTTGGCCAAAAATTTGAAGGCTTCCATGTAAGCACTCCTGAAGGTCACACGAGAGTATTTGGCCTTCGCGACATTTTTTTCAGGGGAAGATGTTCTTCATGCATTTAAGACAATATTACAGGACATAGAAGACAATTCCCAAAATGCTGAAAATGCAGCAAGAAAATCTTAGTAGGTATTACCATGTCTGACCGGGCCAGCACTGAAATTAAGTTTAATAGATTACTGGAGCATTACAGACAGGAAGTGTTGCCACAAACTGTGCAAAACTATGAAAAACTCTCTGAAGAACAGAGACTTTCTCTTGGGAAGCTCTGCAATTTCTTTTGTGGGTTGAATGCGCTGGTGCACCTTGTGGAAGTTGCATCATCTTCACTTCTTGAATCACAGAAGAGTATGTTCAACGACGATCCTCCTATATATGATAGGGCTTTCAGAAATACCTGTGAACCAGGAACAACACGACTCTCCTTATGGTGGTGATGAGAATTCTGGATGCCATGGCAATTTCTTGGAGTTTGCCAGAGAAGATTTGAAAAGGCAAGGATTGCAAAGGCTGCCCATTGAACCTTTCCGTGGCAACAGGTTCAACATCCTGTTCAAGAATGCAGCAAGTGTTTTTTTCCTTGCTAATTTGGTATCAACATTTTTAGAAGGGAATGCTAGCTGACAATAACCTACTCAGAGCGGTTAAGGCTGACCTGTTGATGCCAGAATACTTGGCAGGTTGCAAAGTGCTCGGCTTGGTTAGTTACCTACCTAGTTACAATGCCATTATGGAGTATCATCGAGTCAAGAAGCATCCACATCATGGACATAGGCCGGTATTATCAGGAGCTAATAGATTTCCTTGTAGAGACAAGCAACAACGTGTCTAAGTTCATGGAGGGCAACATGAACTTGTCCTTTGCAGAGACTCATTCCAACGATCAGATCTTCAAGAAACTGATTGAGGCATGGCAGCATGACGACAACGTTCAAGTTATTCTTCAGAGCATGTCAGTAGCTATGGCTCGTCTACTTCAAAGGATCTTTAGTGACCACCTTCCTGGTGGCCTCTGGGATGATGTGACTCCTGAGGAGAGGGTAGTATCATGTTTGAAGGCCTTCAATGTCCTGTAATTGAACAACTTGTTTTGGGCTACTAAGGTTTCGAATAGAAGTAACACTTAATTTTAAACTTAACCATGCCATGTTTGAAATTGTGTACTTCTATGACCCGGGTTCTATGATTAAACCTTTTCAGGTTGTGTGGAAGGACAATTTTTCGCAATGATTCAGGAATGACCGTAGAAGGCATGAGAAAAGCAACCCGCTAGCAGCGAGACCAGCAAAGGTCAAGAAACCAGATATACAGGATAAAGTTTAGAGCAACAAGTGGGGAGTGATGAATTATTTACCTCGTCGACCACTAGGGGAAGACGATGCATCAATATCGAAGCACATCGTCGCTATAAAAACGAGTCGTCTAAAAAGAAGCAGGATGCATCAAAGATAAGGAAATTTAAGGGGTTGACTTTTGCTGATAGGTGTCAGGCTATAGTGAACAGCATGAGGAAGATTCAAGAAGTGCAGGATGTTTATCTGTGTTTATTTGATGAGGATGAGGTAAGAATAATGGAATGAATATGACGACAATGTACTAACCTTTTTTCTTAGTATTTTCTAAAGACAACTGACAAATGAAGACAGGTTTCTCAATGAAGGGTGTCAATATTGCACAAGAGATGAACTCGTCCATGGAAAAACTTGGGAAGAAGCTAGCGCAGCAGGTTGCAACCAAAAAGGCTGCAAAGAAACTTCTTGACAGAAACCTTTGTAAGAAGGAAGTTGCACTTGCGGAAGAGATACAAGGTACGAAGCACATTGCAATCCCTTAGCATATTCTATTTATCAGTGCTACACAAGTATTAATATTTTGTGAGTGTGAAATACACCCACCATATTACTTGGTCATGGTCCTGTCCCATTTCACAAGCCTGTAACACTGTGTGGAGCCCACGCTTTAGAACGGGTGGAGTAAATAAAATCACAAAAAATTCAAAAGGGTGGGCTTTTTGATTCTGTAAATGAAAAGGGTGTTTTGGTAAAAAGGATGGAGCAAGGGTGGGATTTAGATGATGATCATTCTCCACCAAACATTGAGGAGAAATAGGATGAGATACCTTACAACAATTTGGCCTAATCAAACTGTGCTTAGCACTCTGGCATATCATACAGTATTTCATCTCACAATGTACTGGCAAAAAAGTAAAAAGGGTGGGGCAAGGGTGGGGTTCAGACCCCATTCCACACAGTATGTAATTTGTAAATGGCACAATTCATCTTTCACCAAGTTCACTAAAGCTCTCTACTTTCTCAAAGGCAAAATGCGTGATAATTAACCCATTTTGTGAAATGATATTTGATATTCATTCTATAATATGACAAGACAAGAAGAATGAGTCTGTAAGTATTCTAACCTGAAACCTAAAATCTCTTTCAACAGAATTAGACAATATTTTGGCACTCACTGGCCTGCCAGCCATTTTCAATGAAAAGACGGAGTTCATCTTTACTACAGGTGACAAGGTACGTACTGTTTTAAATATCCTGATGTAGATTGATTAATTATTATGGAAGTTTGATAATATTAAATATATGATGCCAAGGGTGATGAATATTCTACCAGAAAAGTATTTTTTTCCCCCTGATGATGTTACTCAGATCAAAATCTTCTAAGTTGTAAGTACTCTGTTTTACACTAGGACTCAAAATCTGTACCATGTTGATATAGTGGTTTTTTGGAAGAATATAGTCCCCTGCAAGATGCTACTTTATGCTAATTAGTGCAAAAACAGCATGGTTGATTTAATTTTGATTGCCACCAAAGAGAAGCACAGCGAAAAGTTTGACAATTACATGAAAGGGCGATGGAAAATAACTTTTGTGTTTTTGAGTGGAAAAAATTAATATAGGTCCTCACTGACCCTGTTTATAATAGTCAGGGGGCATACTACCCATCTAAAAGTCCCGTAGCCTTTTTATGAAGACAATGTCCCACCTATCCTAGTGTGTTGTATAGGCCCCACATACAATATTTATACATGTGTACAAAAATCCAGATGCGTCAGAAGGCGGCCATCTTGATTTTCAAAATGGCGTCCATTTTGGCGATAAATTCCCATTTTTTTTCATGTCAGGCTTTTAAATTATGAGTTTATTGGCACGTAGTCACTATTTTAGACCTAGAATGTTATTTAGGATATGAAGGCATGCAGTTGCTCTACTTTAGACGATATCAATATTCAAAATGGCCGCCAAGAAATTCAAAATGGCTGCAAAATATGAACTTATTTTGTCTAAACACATATGTATAGAGAGAGTGTTAAAATATAAGTTTAATCAAGTAACATGTTATGAACTAACATAATTTTACTGTACAAACACCTCGCACCAAATCACAACGCACACCTTAACCCACCCTCAGCCCTGTTTATGGCATCTAGATGATAATTTCATTAGACATTTTATAAAACGGTCCCCACATTTAAAATCTATACATTACATAATCCATGAAGTTTTAAATTGCCATACATAATGTTAACCCAAACTAATATTCTTCTGGCCCATATGGGAATCCTTACAAAAGTAAGAGTAGTTGATGGTGCTATTTGGGCTACAGGCTGTGTGGTACTCTTCATCCCAAGCACATGGGATTGGCTAGAAGTTTCTATCGATGCTGAAGGGGTCCATTCATGGAGAGGTGAGTAACACAGACATAAATATAAATAATATTAACTCAGTGTAGGTCATTGTTATAATTATTCATACCATAAAGCTATATTGTTTGTTTTATTTTGGTAAAATAGTTAACTGTACTTCTAAGGTTAAGCTTAGTTAAGCCTTATGTGGTTTGCATAAGCTTTAGTAGTTTCTGCCTGGATATAATTAGTGGATTTTATAAACCATAGACCTTTAAGTAACATTTTAATGACTTATAATTACTTTAAGTTTCAAACATCAATAAATCTCACAAAAAATCTCACAGAGACTATCCTCAAAACGGCGCACATATTCCTTGTGCAATCGTTTAAGTGTATTTATACCCACCAACAACAGCACTTTCAACAACAACAGGCGTAGCATGAAGTAACCAGACTCGCCTTGCACGCGAGAGGTCCCGGGATCGAACCCCGGCGCCCCCAATATTTTTTTAACAACTACCTTTTTTCCTTTTGAGAGTCTCTGTGGCACCTTTTCCACCCACTGTGGGCGGTTGGGGTTCAACCAATATTAATGTGAGATTTTTGCTTTTTGTTTTTCCTAGTGTGGGTTATAGCATGTGGTAATATCATCATTACACACTGGGATTGGCTAGAAGTTTCTGATTTTTGAGTGCAGTGTAAAAGGTGAGAAATAGAAACATATATTTAATAAAATGATAATAAATCGTAAATCAATATTATTATCAGACAGCTGTATTGGAAAATAGTTTTTTTAAACGTGGTGTAGCAGGGAGAGTACCAGTACAAATAAGGAGGAAGAGATGGATAACATAATATTAAATTTAGTTTACCTCCCTGGTGTCCTATAATTAGAAAGCCTGTGCATGTTGATGGAAGATGAACAATATATATATCTTATTCTGATATCTTGACCGAAAGCCAAATGTTTCTTTTCTGTTTATTTTAGCTGAATACTGGCACACCACAGCAAAAACCATGGCTACATGAGACCCATCTGAAGCACATGCTTCTGGACAAGATACAGATTTTAAACGTTGTTGTATTTGTCAACTAGATACAAATGAAGACCTTGTTGAAAAGCCCAATGATTACCAGAAAACCTTGAATGTTATCAGAGAATTGGCAACCTATGGAGAGAAAGATTTTCCTACCATAAGTCGCAGACTTTATCATGAAACAGCAGATACCTTATTTGTACAAGGGGCAACATGGCACCGTTCTTGCTACGCTAGAACTGCAAATAAAGTTGTACGAGAGAGGGCAAGGAAACGGTATGAGAAACAGGTATTAAAGAAGGCACGTCACTCGGAGGTTCAACCCGAAGATGCTTCAACATCGACAAGTGACCATTCATTTACACGCTCTAAGTCTACTCCTTTTGACAACACTGTCTGTTTTTTTTGTAATGAGAAGTTCACAAAAAACAACCCTTCTATAACTTTGCGAACTGATGAAGCCGGTAGGAATCTTCATGCTGCTATAACAAAGTCTAACAATAAGAATTGGTCTGTTAAGTTAAGCACAGCAATTGACCCAAATGATGCCCATGCCATTGATGTTTTATATCATAAGAAATGTTATTTACATAATGTTACAAATGTACTCCGCCCACAACAGACATGTCAATTTAAAGTTCACGGGGCAAAGAATGAAATAGCAGCAGGGATTGAATTTTTGAGTCTCGTAGAAGAAGCACTCCAAGACGGAGAAATTATCCCTATGTCAAACCTGCATGAAGCTTATGAAAATATTTGTATAGCCAATTGTGTTCTAAATCCGTCATGTAAACGGTCAAAGGTAAAACAGTTACTGAAATCAGGAATTGAAAACATTGAATTTCATTCCCCTAAACAGAAAAATAGGTCACAATTGGTCAGTCTTAAGAGTACAAGAGATGTAGCAATACAAATTGCGTATGATATGGGTAACGAAGATATGAATTCGAATACAAAAATACTCTTTGATGCTGCTGCTATTCTAAGAAAGGCAATGTTAAAAACAACCAAATGGAAGTACAGTGGCTCCTTCAGTGATATAACAGATGATCAAATCCCCCCAGAGCTTTATACATTTTACAGGTGGGTTTTGCAGGGTGGAAAATGTAAACTCTCCTCAGAAGCCAAAACAGCGGTAGTAAATAAGAAAGCCAAGAGCCTTGCACAAACAACAATGTCTCTGCACTTATCAGATTATCAAGCAAAGAATAAATCAACTGAATCTAGAAACCATGAAATGCCACAGCAATTAGCTGTAGGGGTTTCTATTCGCCAAGCAACACGGGGCAAGAAGATTATCAATATTTTGCACAAATTTGGGGCATCAGTATCATACGAGCGACTTCTCAGATTAGAAACCCAGATAGCTGGAACTGTTATTGAAAGGATGCGAGCCAATGATGGCATATATATACCATTAGCCGTAATTCCAGAGAGACACATCTTCTTTGCAATAGACAATGTGGACTTCAGTGAAGATACACAGAACGGGAAGCATACACTCCATGGAACAGCTATGGCCATGTATCAAAGGAGACATTCTGAAGATGTTGTTACCCGTTTGGAATTATCCGATTCCACTCATGCTAGGTCAATAAAAGACCTACCTGACGTCAACTTGCTACAATGCCGCATGCCAAAGAACCCAAAGCCACCGAGTCCAGCCTATCCAACTTTTCAACTCTATGAAGAAAAAGACCCTGTAGGCTGCAATGATGACCTTGCTTGGTTGTTTGGTCAAGTCATATGTGGACCTGTTTTTCCAAGATGGACAGGATACAACTCAATGCTCTCTAAAAGCACACCACTTACCAGTTGGCACGTCCCTCCATTATTAGCATATCCAGCACATGAATGGCAAACACTCCTCACTGTCTTGAAACAAGCCCAGCATATTTCTGCCAAAGTGGTTGGCCCTCAGCGTAAGACAGTGATAACTCTTGACATGGGACTTTACAAGCCTGCGAAGCAGCTACAGATGGCTCGCCAAGACTGCGACCACTTGATTCTTCGCCCAGGAGAACTGCACACTGTCATGGCTCAGCTTCGAACGATTGGTACATACATTGACAACAGTGGTTTAGAATTGTGCTGGGTAGAAGCTGATCTGTATGGACCAGCAACTGTCAAACAAATCATTGAGGGAAGACATGTTAAGCGAGGCATTCAAGCCCACATGACTTCACTGCAAGCTCTCTTCAAGATATATGGTGATGCGCTATTCAATCAACATCCAGATCTACATCATATGTGTGCCGATATGGCGAACCGCCTCAAGGATGGATGTCAAACGCAGGATAGTGAGGTTGTACAAACTGCTCACACCGGCTTACAGAAAACCATTGATGACTTGGGAGTTATTCAACTGATGAAAGCATTCGATGAACGCCAAGAGCCCCTTGGAAAGGCAATGCTACACTACATGCAGATGGTTTTGGAAATGGCCACATTTATAAGAGCAGTAAGAACAGCTAACTGGAACCTTCATTTAGAAGCAATGGAGTGTTTTGTGAAGTACTACTTTGCCCATGATAAACTCAATTATGCGAGGCTCATCCCGGTATACCTAGCCGATATGAAGGGCCTGGCTGATTCCGACCCTGAGATATATAGTGAGTTTGCGGACGGAAACTGGGTGGTCAACAAAAATAACATCCCATTTTGTGCCATCGGTGCTGACCATGCCTTAGAGCAGGTCAATAGAATGATGAAAGTCAGTGGTGGTTTAGTCGGCATAACACAAAATCCAAATGCTCTCACAAAGTTCTTTTTGGCAGCACCAGAGCTCTCCAATATTGCCAACGAAGCTTATGAAATGGCTGGCTTGAAATCTACTAAGGTAACAACGCATCATGAGCTTTCTGATACCATGACCAAGAGACAGGAAAAAAACGTGCTTGACTTGACGGGTACTATTCAGCAGTTTTGTGATCCATTCGCAAATGAGTATGACCATCTAGTCAACATGGTGACTAAGGCAGTCATATCTGACACAATTCAGCAGGACATTATCCAGAGGAATGCGATTGGACGTGCAATGCTAGCCAAGTTTGTTGAAGTAAGGATCACCAGCAATGAGGTCAATCTTTGGTCACCAATGAAAAAGCGAAAGCTTCACACATGGTCATCCAACAACAAGAAAGTGAAGGTCAGAGATGGCGACAGAGTTATTGAGCTCACCGAAGACCGAACATTATTTGCCCGGTTGTTGGTAGTTTCAAAAGCACGCAACATTGAGCTACAGCACAATATCGGGATATATGAGTTCTCCGTGGTGCCAAGAGCTATGTTTGCTCTTGATGGGAGTCTACTCAAATGCTTATCCAAATGTGACCTGATGCACATTCTGGAGTCGCTCCCACAACAGCATGAGACTGATGAGGCCATGGACACGGGAGAAGATATAGGAGAAAATAACATTACTACTGTAGATGGCAGCAAAAGTGTGGCAATTGTAGACGGGATGGCGGAAGTACAAAGCCTTGAAAAGCCATCATGGATTCAGACATGCAAAGATCTTGCCTGTCATTTTATAACTGAACTATGGAACAAGTATGATAAGTTTGACGAAACACATTTGATCTTTGATAGGTATGATCACGCTGCAGTATCCCTGAAAGCAACAACGCGCAAGAAGCGGCTAGCAGGAGGTAATGCCATAGCTTACCACATCACCGACTCCACAGCCGTGGGCAAAATAGGTATGAAACAGCTACTGTCGCATTCAAGCACGAAGGATGAACTTACTTCTTACTTCGCTCAGGAGGTTCTTGATCATGCCAACTATAGTGGTAAATGTGTCATCGTGGCTTGGCGTGACAAAGCCGGTGCTTCACATCGAGAGGTGAACTTAAAAAGCTCCCAAGAAGAAGCTGACACAAAGCTAATCCTACATGCTGTTCACGCATCCAATGAAGGTGCCACAACTGTAAGAATTTACTCTCCTGACACAGATGTCTTAGTTTTGGCAATCAGACGGTTTCCAAATCTTGCAGCAAACACCTACATGGTCACCGGGACTCGTCCAAATCAGAGAGAAATCTCCATTAGAGTGATATACGATGCCTTAGGTCCTTCCAAAGCAGCAGCACTACCAGGTTTCCATGCTCTTACTGGAGCTGATATAACTGGGAAGTTTGGAGGCAAAGGCAAGACTACCTGTTGGAAAGTATTCGAGCAGCTTGACAATGATGATGATATTGTCCACGCACTGTCGCAACTTGGTGCTACAGAATCTGTCTCTGAGTCAACTATATCTGCACTTGAAGCATTTGTCTGCAAGTTGTACATTGCTGGAACGAAGCTGACAAATATAGCCGATGCCAGATGGTGGTTGTTTAAGCGGAAACAAGCCCAAGCAGAAAGCATGCCACCAACCAGAGCAGCACTGTTACCTGCTCTCTCCAGAGCTCATTATCAAGCTATGATATGGTTTAATGACATTGTTGCAAATCCCGAAATCCCCTCACCTGAGATTTATGGATGGGATTTGGTAGATGGAACTTTCACGGAAGTGATGACGCCTTTGCCACCAGCACCAGCGGCGATAACAGAGTTGGTTAAATGTGGGTGTAAACTCACTCACTGTTCAAGAAACCAATGCAAATGCAAGAAAAATGGACTGTTCTGCACAGAGTTTTGCTCATGCAGTGAAGAGGATGATCCATGTGAAAATATGAAAGTAGACGAGGTTGTGGAAACTGATGAGGAGACTGATGAGGACACTTGAAGAAAAAGTTACGGCCATCTTTTGTGTTGATATAAAGGCATCATAGTAATGTGAATTCATATAGGTGAGCGTTTGGATGTGGGTGGTTGGTGGGTGTGGGTGCCTGATAGGTATGATGGGTACATGTGTACATGTAGTAATAGGTTTGCTATGTATTGGTAAATAAACTGACATGTTTTTTTTTGCAAAAACCTTTATTTTCAAGTCTTTAGTGTATTTTTAGACGAAATAAGTTGGTTTTGGCGGCCATTTTGAATTTTAAATTTCTTGATTTTGGTGCAGTTGCATGCCCACATGTCAGAAATAATATTATAACCTTAGAACACTTGCCTCTGTGCCAATAAAATCACAATAGTAAAGCTCTGTTTGAAAAATATTGGGAATTTATTGCAAAAATGGACGCCATTTTGAAAATCAAGATGGCCGCCTTCTGACGCATCTGGATTTTTGTACACATGTCTAAATATGTTATTTGGGACCTACACAACATGTTAGGATGGGTGGGACATTGTCTTCAAAAAAAGGCCACGGGATTTGGTTTGCCACCTGACTATAACCACTAAGTGTTAATAGAAACAGATTGCTAAGTTACCTCAAAATTGACTGAGTAGTTTTTTGTTACTCAATTCCAAAGTTATAGTGGTGCCACAAAGAAGTTACAAACAAGACCATAGTCTACATCCACACGTGGCTTGTAATGGGAGAGGGGCATTATTATTATAAATTTTTTTCTCCCTTCTTTTTTTCTTTTAAATAAGATGTACCCAAATTCTATGCTGTGGTTCATATAACAAAAACCCAGATTTTGGTATTTTGTCTCAAAATCAACAGATCATAAGTCCATCACCTGTCGTCATGGTACGTGGAGACATTCTGGAACCCGACTCTTTGAAGATCCAGGTAAATGGAGTTGACGTGATGCCTAGGGTGTCTACAATCAGAGGTGCATTGACGCTACTGTTAGCCACATACTACATATTTGATATAGCATACCCAGTGCAAGTAGTCAACACGCTTACTTTCGTTCAGAAGTATCTCCTGAAATTAGATACAGATTGCCGTACACCAAATACAGTCCTGAGATTGGCGGGGGCCATTTTGTAAGAGGTAAGTTTGTTGCTTTATTATAAATTACTTGCAGAGAATAAAAGCTATAATTTTGTTGTGTGGTTGTCAAACCTGTATTATGTGGTGAGACTAAACCACAGAAAAAACTAGAGCTGATGCACACATGTAGAAAACTGTGCAGAATATGTGTCACTATAGGGCTTTATTATGATGAACCAAACCAAAGAAAAAGATATGTACACAACAAGACAATCTATGTTCAAATTTAGTGTCACCAGGATATAAAGTACATGGTTACATAATGTACTGCAAAAACCTGATGAACATTGATTAAAGTTTGCATGCGGTTTTGTCAAAATTGTGTATCAAAATGCTAGTATAGGAACTAAGATGTGCCCCAAGTGTGTCACAATTTGGCTGGCAACACAGGATCACGATACAATGTAGATTCCCGGAATGTCACATCAATGTAGATCCGCGCTCCCGTGTAGCCAGGCCCATTGTTTTTACTTGTGTATCTTTAGAAAGAAATGCTGCTTTATGATAGGACATGCCATATAGAGTGAGTGTCCTATTTTGTACAATCCTTGGTTTGTTGGCACCCAACATTTTGTGTCTTGAAGATGATACCCAATCCAATTTGAAGTTTGAAAGAATAAAAAATGTTAGAAGAATCCAGACTGGCAGCCATCTTGCTGTTGGGCATTGAGGGTTGAATTATTGTACTCAAGGATTTATTTAGGCTGACAAGAGTGATATAGTTTTAGATTTGTATCTGAGCACACCATGTAACATATAAATAAATAAATTAAAGACATATTTAAAGAGGGTAGCCTCATCAGTGAACTAGCACTGCTTTCCATGAAGGCCCTCTGAACATAAAATAATACCCATAAACAGATTTTAGATGTAGGAGGAAACCGGAGTACCCGGAGAAAACCTACCAAGGCGGATATGGAATCGGCAAACCAAGTTCAC